>JACXGI010009992.1:0-29062 GCA_016801175.1 Esox masquinongy | reverse complement strand
GACCTTGGTAGTATCTAGTGGTGGATTAAGATTCTTACCAGTATCTTGGTGGTGTAGGCGCTGTTGAGAGAGATGGCATTGACGAGTATGTCCAGAGACTTGGTTGACAGAACTCCAGGGTCTGGTATCTCCTTGTAGTGAACGTCTCCGATGTAGCATGCCACGGCAGTCATGCGGTTGGTGGTCAGGGTGCCGGTCTTGTCGGAGCAGATGGCCGTGGCGTTGCCCATCGTCTCGCACGCGTCCAGGTGACGCACCAGGTTGTTGTCCTTCATCATTTTCTGTTGAGGAGATGTCAACCATTTTAAGGGGCTTCAGTTCAATGTTACTTTATGTATCTCCTCAGGAGCAATTAAAGAAGACAAAGTGGGCACTGAACAACGTTTTTAGATAGCAATGGACCCTACCACAAAACACGAGACTGAAAGAATAACTTTACAACACCAAATTCAACAATTTATTCTACTGTCAAACACGTGAAATAAACATGTACTCCTCTGTAAAAGACATCCAAACAACAATGAATTATACTGTAAAACACATGATATAAGTATGCACTCTACTGTAAAATACATTTTAAAAAATCTACTCTAAATTACATGTAACAACCCACTGTAAAATATATGTAACAATCATCTGTAAAACACATAGAACAATCCATTGTAAAACACGTAACAATCTACTGCAAAACACATGTAACAATCTATTGTAAATCACATGTAACAATCAACTGTAAAACACATAGAACAATCCACTGTAAAACACATAGAACAATCCACTGTAAACACATGTAACAATCTACTGTAAAACACATGTAACAATCTATTGTAAATCACATGTAACAATCTACTGTGAAACACATAACAACCTACTGTAAAACACATGTAACCATCTACTGTGATACACTTTAGGTAACAATCTACCCTACTATAAAACCAATGAGATAAGGATCTTAAAATGTGCACTTTCACAATTTGCACCAAAATGCAATCTATAATATACAGAAAAGTTGTGATAGGCTTGTCTGTGTGCGTTTGTGCGTCTCTCTGTGTGTGTGTCGGTGTGTGTCGGTGTGTGTGTGTGTGTGTGTGTCCACCTTGACAGAGTAGGCGAGGGAGATGGTGACGGCCAAAGGCAGGCCCTCAGGGACGGCCACCACCAGGACGGTGACACCGATGATGAAGAACTTGACAAAGTACTGGACATAGATGGGGGTGCACTCCGTCAGCCAAGGCCTCTTCTGCAGGACGAAGTTGTCCACTGCAAAGTACAGGACCAGGATGATGACCGTGATGGCTGACATCACCAGGCCTTGGGGGAACAAGGACACAAAGACAAGGATGTCAACATCAAGTCGCTTTCATGTCGCTTAATTTACATTTCAGAAATGTAGCAGACGCTCTCATCCAGGGAGGACACATTTTGTTTAAGAAATGATCATGACTACCATACAACCACTTTTAGTTTGTATAAAAGGGAAATATGCAGTATGATATTAAGTATTTCCATATAATGCAGCAGTGCATACAGTGTGTGATCCACAGTTTGATCTATTCTCCAGTACATTTTCATAGCATTCGGTTTCTGGTGACATGATTCCATATCTTCCAGAGATTTCTGGTGAAATGATTCCATATCATTTTGTGATTTGTGATTTTATGATTCCATATCCTTTGGTGATTTCTGATGATGATTCCATATCTTCGAATTTCACCTGATATATTGGCAGCGTGATCCAGACTATGATGACATACAGTCCCAGTCAAAAGCTTTGACACACTCGCCCATTCAACTTTTGACCGGTACTCCATGCGATCAGGCGGACTGGTCTGACGTACCGGCTTTGCCGATCTGAACAGCCAGCTTGGTCAGCTTCCCCTGGAGGACAGACTTCTCTTTCTTGGAGACGTTTGTCTTCTTCTTCTCCTCCGTCTCACCCCCCTCTGCACTCTTCAGAGGCTGCATCTCCATGGCTGCTGCTCCGTCCTGCTTCTTCACTGAAACGACCAGAGGAACACACAGCAGTTATTATGGGATGTCCCAGTGGTCTAAGCTGCAGGGGACACACCACAGCACGGGTTATTCTTTACGGTCGTCAGTGCATGGGATGAGGTTTCACATAAAGTGTCAGAAATACGTACTTTATCTAGAGAGGTGAATCAGCACAGCCATGAGGGGACAGCGGTGTTATATTCTATGTATTCATTATCTTTACAATTAATCCACAAAATGAAGGAAACACAAATATTGTGGTTTTACAGGGTGTCAGTCCACCAGCGCGGGACTATTGCAGCTTGGCATAAATTCTGGGACCCTATACAGGGGGATGAAAAAGTCCATCTGCCAAATAAGTTCCATAATCTGATGATTTGTGGAGGGTGGTGGGAAACTGTGTCTCAGACACTGGTCCGGATGGTTCCACGGGGCTGAGATGACTGACACAGTGTGTTTTCATCAAACCATGTTGCTAATTTTAATCATTTGGTCACCACCGTGGATGGGGGCGTTTTCAGTCATGATCCTGAACATGACGGGAATTTAACTGCTAAGGAATACTAGTAAACAGATCCGTTTGGGAGCAAGTGCTTTCAAAATACTTTGTAAACATTATCTACTCAACATTTTCTTGTTCCTTAACTGTCAACTGCGCACTGGAATAGGTTCTGATGTTGGTTCCAACAGAACCAGATCAGGAAATCATAATTTGAACATTTAGGTCAACATTTTTAAACGAAGATGCACATTTTAAATGACACAAAAATAGAAAAAGGGTTTGAAGGTGCCTTGTCATTGAGAGGTTCCTTCGTACAATTTATCCAGCGCAACATAAATCAAAACAGAGTTCTGAACAGGTTTAGTAAATAAATCATTGTTGTCCAAGTCTAAACACACTGCTCACCACAGTCAATCAATTACCTCCCTAGTTGGTTTCAATAAAACATAAATCATAATATTTGTTTCTGCGTGTAGAACACATTCAGTATTATTCCGGAGGACAACAGCTGAAGATCAATTTGCTCATGGTTACCTTTTCTTAGTACAATGACAAGCATGTTGAGCCTAGAGGAAAAGCCTGTATACAAAACTGAGTGAATGCAACCCCTGATCAACATGTGTCTAAGCAACTTAAAGGTAAGTGTTTCCTAGCTATTTATGACAACTGTATTAACAAACACATTGTTTTATAAGTGCAATTTAGCTGGAAACTCTCAGAGGAACTAACCAAAGAAAGGGAGAGGGAGAGATAGAGAGAATGAATGACCTTCAGACCTGCTCACATAGAACTTAGACAGCTATCAAGCAACAGAAGGTGACAACACTGAGACACAAGACCAACACCAGTCTGTATGGATGTGAGCTCTATACCACAGGAACCTTAGCGTTACGGTCTCAGTCTGTATGGATGTGAGCTCTATACCACAGGAACCTTAGCGTTAGGGTCTCAGTCTATATGGATGTGACCTTTATACCACAGGAACCTTAGAGTTAGGTTCTCAGTCTGTATGGATGTGACCTTTATACCACAGGAACCTTAGCGTTAGGGTCTCAGTCTGTATGGATGTGACCTTTATACCACAGGAACCTTAGAGTTAGGTTCTCAGTCTGTATGGATGTGACCTCTATACCACAGGAACCTTAGAGTTAAGGTCTCAGTCTGTATGAATGTGAGCTCTATACCACAGGAACCTTAGAGTTAGGGTCTCAGTCTGTATGGATGTGAGCTCTATACCACCGGAACTTTAGAGTTAGGGTCTCAGTCTGTATGGATGTGAGCTCTATACCACAGGAACCTTAGAGTTAGGGTCTCAGTCTATAAGGATGTGACCTTTATACCATTGGAACCTTAGAGTTATGGTTTCAGTCTGTGTGGCTGTGAGCTCTATACCACAGGAACCTTAGAGTTAGGGTCTCAGTCTATATGGATGTGACCTTTATACCATTGGAACCTTAGAGTTACGGTCTCAGTTTGTATGGATGTGACCTCTATACCACAGGACCCTTAGAGTTAAGGTCAGCCTATATAAGGATGTGTCCTTTATCCCACAGGAGCCTTAGGCTTAGGGTTGCAATATAGCTTCTAGAATTTCCAGAAATCCTGATTGGAAAACTCACAGGATCCAACAGAACAAGTAACAAAGTCCAGAGTATTCCATCCAGGATATCTGGAAAACCTGGAAAATATAGGAATGTTCCCAGGAAACTTTGCAACCCTTGTTAGCACAAACCCAACCACGGCGGGAAAGTTGAAGTAGGTTACCTTTAGTCTGGTTGTTCTCGATATTCCCATCCTGCATTTTACCTACGATGGAGACATATAAGACACAAAACACAAAGAACCAAAGCAGACAAGAAACAAACAATCATCACCGGAACAAACATCACAGTGAAATTAAATTAAAAAGGAAGACAGAGAAATGATTTTATATTTTAACATTGTCATGACAGTCACATACATACATAAAAGAAAAGCTGCTTTTTAATGAGCTAATATTATCGCTTGTGTGTGGGTAGTTGGGATGTCAGCTAATTTGTCACCTGTGGTCTGCTCGTACTCTCTAATTGTTTTGTGTTCTTCTTGGTTCGCTAGTGACTATTAGAAAATACCTCAATCAGAATAGATAATTGATAATAAAAGTAGATCTGCAAATAACGAGATGCTACTCTCAATTAAAAAAACAAAATGTTTTGAGAGAATGTCTACGGCACTAGCAGAAAAAAAACATCTTAATATTGCTGTGAATAAATATGAATAAACAACAAGAACTGCATTAAATCCTTTGCTGTTTCCATTTGACATGAGGTGTATTAGATGATCGAAGGTCTAATGACTCTAATGTGATTTGAATTGTAACTTGAGACCTGTTCTATGGGGGCATCTACATCTCTTCTCTAACAATCAGACCAGGCGTGTTTTTGGAGGGAGACATACTCACATGTATGACAGCCAGGACATGAACAACACACCACAATGTACAAGAACAGCCATTCATAATAATGGGGTATCCAGACACAGGTACAGTGTCACACACAACAAAGAAATAGAGCAACACACACACATATACACACACATAGACGCGCACTCATAGACACACACACACACACACCAAGGAGCAACACAGAGCATGCATAAGAAACCTGTCCGAATGCTCATGCATGGTCAGAAAGAGGGAGTAGAGTAAACCAGGAAAAGAAAGTCCTCCCACAAGGGTAAAATAGAATTTAAGAATGACCTCCTTTAAAGCCACAAATTCCTGTACACGTGTTTTATATCCATGCTTTTGTAGACCCCGCCCCACATCAAACAAACTACAGTAGCAAAGAAAGCAGGATGGCCAACAATTAATAATTTGGTGAATATACAGATTTCCTAAAGGAATCTCATTCTAGCGCAAACAAGGCCCCTGTAGCCAGATGCTCTAAAACATCCCATACCATGATCAGACATTTTCTTCTGAGTCAGTGTAAAAGATCACTCTATTCACCACAACAACATCAGATGTATTCCCAGAGGATACTGGGGCTTGGCGAGCAGTGATGCAGCAAATGTCAAAGTGATGTCACACTCACTCTAGACTTCCCCACCCAACAGCTAAGCTAGCTGTAAACACCAGCTGGTCGCTACAACTATATTCTACAATTGCAATTATTTTATTGGGTGAAAAACTATACAAATATAGAGGATATTGATCGCTATTACGATATCACACAGTCAAAGTGACTAATCGGTTAACTGACGTTACTGCTAGGATGTGATTGATCACAGCACCAGTGTCGGCCAATAATAAGTGGCTTCTCACTGGGCAGCCAAAGACAATCAACATGAATCACTGTGTCAACTAGGGTTGCTAATGAGACCAACGTTTTCTCCCTTTCAAAATGTAGTTAGTAAAATAGCAGTGTACATATACAATTGTGCTGTTGTCGTCACAGGGATCCAGTCTCTGCATGATGCACGGCAAGCAACAAAACAACACAACAACAGCGCCTTCTTTTCCCACTTGTTGCTCACATCCGTCAATAGAAGATGAAGGAAGTTGTTAACTTTTGATAGCGTAGCTAATATAAGGGTGACAGCTAAAACTCTAGTGATCACACAAAATGTACAACTGTGACAAAAACTAAAGATTACTTTGATCAAAACTTAATGACTCTGAACACTGCGATAAAAACAGAATGATTGCAGACACTCTCACAAATCCCAAATTCGGTAGACAACTTTCCAGAACTCTCACGTTCAAGTGTTATGTCATTTTGACATTTGCTGCATCCTGTCCAGCCATGACCAGAACACACAGGCTGACGATGTTGAAAAATACTGAAAACCTGCCTTATTCCCATCAAGACTGGGTAAAGATGAGTCAACTAAAAGAGGGACAGAAGGCGCAGCCAGGAAAATTTATGCTAAAGAAACCAAAATTGGGGGCTATAAGACTGTTACATAGAGATGCATAGTTCCACTGTGGTAATGTCAAAATGTAGCTGTCATCCAAAGCCAAACTATATGTTTAAGTACTTATTTTATCGGGGTTAACACTGCTGCCCTTAAGAGAGGTGCCCTGGGACCTTTTGTGATCACAGAGTGTCAGGACACCCTGGGTTAACACCGCTAACCTTAAGAGAGGTGCCCTGGGACCTTTAGTGATCACAGAGAGTCAGGACACCCTGGGTTTACACCGCTACCCTTAAGAGAGGTGCCCTGGGACCTTTAGTGATCACAGAGAGTCAGGACACCCTGGGTTAACACCGCTACCCTTTAGAGAGGTGCCCTGGGACCTTTTGTGATCACAGAGTCAGGACACCCTGGGTTAACACTGCTACCCTTTAGAGAGGTGCCCTGGGACCTTTAGTGATCACAGAGAGTCAGGACACCCTGGGTTAACACCGCTACCCTTAAGAGAGGTCCCCTGGGACCTTTAGTGATCACAGAGAGTCAGGACACCCTGGGTTAACACTGCTACCCTTAAGAGAGGTGCCCTGGGACCTTTTGTGATCACAGAGTCAGGACACCCTGGGTTAACACCTGGTCTCTCATCCAGGCACCAACCCTGCTCAGGTTCAGAGGACAGCCAGCTGTGGGATGCAGGTTGCTTTGCTTCTGGCTACAAGATTGCGTTCTTTATACATCTCAATGTGACAATTAAGAAAATATGACAATGTGATTTTGCTGCCCCCGTCTTAAGAATAATCACCATTCCTGTTTTTGAAGTCTTCTGAAACATGCACATTCGATGGCAATAACAATACGCTAGTCATGGCTAGCAACAAGCAACCTAACCTTCCTTAACACACATTTAAATTACTGATGATGTGACTTCAATAAAACCACCAGTCTCTGACTCAACAGGACATTCACTAACTACCCAGCGAAACAGTGGACATTTGTGGCATTGCTACTCATTCAGATCGAATTAACAGACCAACAATACAAAGAGATAAAATGAAAAAATAAGAGGAAGGGCCAAATGACTGTTCTCTACCTCGAAAGAAAAGAAGAAACATGCAATTAGGAGGGGAAGAGGAGCGTACAGGAGGAAGAGAGGGGTTCGAAACAGTTAGAGGAAGGAGGTGGACAAGGAGAAGGAGTTAGCACCCAGGGGATAGAGCAGGACAGGAAGGTGGCTCTGGTCAACCTACCATTGACTAGGTAGGCATTGCCCGGTGCCTTGCCCAGTGCAGCACCGGTGGCTATAGTTGAGATGGGGTGGTCAGAGGGGTGGGAGGAGTCTAGCCAGTGAGTCATGGGAAAAAAAAAAAGGACGGGCAACGGTGAACAAAAATAACATGGTTAAGAGCCTCGAACAGCAGGACGGACAGTTGGTTTTGTTTTAGATCGTTTCCGTCTGGCGATCATGTGCATGTTTATTTAGTTCAATTCAGGAAGCATACTGAAATTCCAAAATTCCAATCCTCTCAAATGCTTTTCCAAGGGGACAATTCAGAATTATTATCTATTCGAACCGACTGGAATTGAAATGAAATTGAGCCTGAACATGTTGCTAGAGAAGTCCAGAGAAATGGTATCAACAACACGATATTATGAAACTGATACAACTAAATCAAACTGACAATACAGCATATTGAAAATGGATAAAACAGATGAAAAAGGACTGAGGAGAAAATGATAAGTGGCAACATAGAAGAGGAAGGATTCACCGTTTCCTCAATGAAGACCTCAAACCATTGAAGAGAAAAAAAAACTAAAGACCTAATCTGTGGCTTGCTTAGATGTTACTGAGAAAATAACCGTAAATCATTTTAACCAAACTTCCAGCCTCTGACTCAACAGGATCCTCACTGACTACCTTACTGAAACATTGGACATTTCTGGCATTGAAAAGGAAAAACAACTTTAGACCTAATTTGTGTGGCGGTTATCAAAGTAAATCTAGTGCAGTTGTAATAATCAATAATAAATTTGTAATGTGGATTTTCAGGGCTAATTCATCAATATTAGTAAATTTATCTCAACCATGTTATTTGAGTCATGTCATTGAGCAGCACATAAATAATATAGCAGTATGATAATAACAGAACAAACACTCTTGAATCAGGGTTGGGCTCAAGTTCATGTCAATTCAGAATACAAACCAAATTCAATTTCCAATTCCAAATGCTCCTAATTGAAAGCATTTCAGCGAATTGGAATTTATGTGAACTTCCTGAATTGTCTGGAATTAAGGTGAATTGACCCCGGCCTGGAGACAGAAATGTTTTGAATGTCAAATTCCACCATTACAACAATGGTTAACAGACATCCAGACATACATCTGTTTCTGGAATAACCAATGCTACTTCTTTAGTTATATACTAAGGGGTCAAATTCGAGGAACTGGAAATTCAGGTAACTTTCCCAAAATTCCAGGTTTTCCAGATATCATGTTTGGACTATTCCTGGATTTTTGGCTAATTACCCCATGATTGCAGGAATATTCCAACCAGGCTTTCTGGAAAATTGTTAAATTCTGGGAAATTCACATCAGAATATGGTGTTATTTCAGATGTATTTTGTACTAGAATGTCAAAGCGGCTTGCAAAGACTAACTAACAGCATCAAAGAGGCGCTTCAGAAGCCCAAAGCCCAAATGGGGACAGCCTGGCATCGCACAGATGATCAAAACCTTAATCAGTTAAATTTTAATCTCTTTAAAGTCTTTCACATTCCATCCTTTCTCCTGGCGCTACTTTTTAACTCAGGAGATCATTGCAGTGGATTTAACCAATCACAGGCTGAGATCATATTTATTTAACCTCAAGCAATCTCAGGCTGTCATTTGGGACAGTTGGAAGTGTTTGGGGAGTTGAGGGGTAGATGTGGATGAGATGTTGGTTTTCTTTTCAACCCTTAAGTATTTGCATTTGTGTGCAGGCACCTCTTTCTAGATGAAGAATCTGATTGACAGAAGCCGGTTTGTTTGGTGTTGACCAGGGACAGGAGAGGGGTTGGGGTGGTTCGGTAGGCTGGGTAAGGGGGTAAAGGGTTGGTCCTGGAGGGTATTTCAGTACTGGAGGGCTGGGGAACTGGGGAGGAGGACAGACAGGGGTGGCTATGGGCTGCTAGGGTCACAGAGAGAGATACTCTACCTGCGTTGGGTTGGCCATCCTCCACAGCCTTACCTGTGTTGTAGTTTACAGAGAATAACAAGACAGTAAGGAGAGGAGTTGGTCATCTCACCTCACAACAGGCCAAAACTCAGGTGAACCAGGCTGATCTATCTATGAGGCCAAGAATATATCCTAACCAGCAGTTGGGTTCAATGTCACGTTGTGTTTCAAGCTCCTAGCAGTCCCTAGCAACTGCTCACAGTGTTTGACATGCCTTAGGAAAGTATTTAGACCAATTCGCTTTCTCCACATTTTGTTGTGTTATCAACTTAATTCATAATGAATTTGAAAGAACTGACCATCAATCTATACCATTTAACACGTTGGAAATAAAAATTAAAATAAAAACAGAAATGTACATAAACATTTAGGCCTTTTATTCAATACTGTACTCTGTAAAAGCGCCTTTGGCAATGATCACAGCTTTGAGTCCTCTTGTGTACGCCTCTACCAGCTTGCAGATCCTCTCAAGCTCTGTCAGACTGGATAGAGAGTGTCGGTGAACTGCAATCTTCAAGTCACCCCACAGATGTTCAATTGGGTTCAAGTTCTGGCTTTGGCTGGGCCACTCAAGGACATTCAAAGATTTGTCCTGAAACCAGTCCAATTTTGTCATAGCTGTTTGCATCAGGTAGTTCTCATGTTTAAAGTAAGCCATGCAATTTCAAGTTTGAAAGCAAGTAGTTTAGATGACACAGGGACACATACTGTAAATGATATACTAGACAATTTTCGGGGACCCATTTTGGCTCACCAGCGACACTTCCACAACCAGTGGCAAGACATCACGGACTGGAGTCTTCAACAATAAAATGTAGAGAAAGTAAACAGAAATACCTTCACTTGAGCAAGGCATTCAACCTGACACTCAACACCTCCATTAATGCCTGATCCCTAATGACTCCACTCGCCAAAGGTGTGCAAGAAGGAGTTGGGATTTGGGGAAAAACACATTTCCATTTTACATGAATACACTTGTACAGTAGTTGTCACTTGTTTGTATGGAACAATTAATGTTTTAGCGTTTGCTTATAGCCTAGTTTGGGCTAAAAAATAAAGGTTAAAGAAAGAGTTCTCCAAGATACTCCACTTGAACCGAACATTTTCAACAGCAAGAGAGCATTCACCCCCCCAACTCTGACCCAGAAAGCTTAGAGTTCTGGAAGGACTCATTCATCATCACAACCCAGTGGGAGCGACAGATGCTGTCTTTATTTGATTATATGGTTGCTGCTGGAATTTTTCCTGAAAAGCAGGAAATGCAAACACGCCATGTTTTCAAGGTCTGAAAGGCACTTAATGTTGGACTTGATTTGCCCTACAGAAAAATGCATCAAACACTACCAAATAACACCATGAACTACAACCCACATGACAATTCAAATTTCGGGTTGTGATTAATCACTTCTGTAGCAAACTGGTTAAAATTTAAGATATAGCCTCTGTAACTATGCTCAGCTAAGGTAGCACTTTATCTAGTCCACAAATTACAGGTGAAAACAGCGGTCCGTGTCAATAACCTGTGGTGAGATGGAACTGTTCTATACACTATGGCATGCCTCACTCCCACTCTGCCCTACAGAACCATGGTCCCAGTGCAGTGTGACTGTACTGGTTCCACTAGAACCATTTGGATCAGACTAATATAATGATGCATGCCTTAGAGAGGAAGCTTGAATCGAAATGCACGTTTACAGTTTGCGTGGCCCTGGCAATCGAACCCGCAACTCTGGCACCCGCTGCATGTTAGGGCTGTAAAATGGAGACAGAAGAGGAAAGACAAAGGAACAAACCTCTCTTCTCCTTCTTCTCCTCCTCTCCAACCTCCCCGGCACCCAGCAGGGTGAAGATGATGCCGGTCTGAGAGTTGACCCCCACGGCTGTCACCAACATCCTGCCAGAACCTTCCATTACATGGGTACCTATGGTCACACACACACACACACACACACACACACCAAGGGCAGAGTTTATCACCACACTGATCACCAGTAAAATTATGAATCATCACAGTACATCAATGTCTGATCCGCTCTTTTGGAGAAAATAAACTGAATTAGGTGATCTTTTTACATAACTCTTCTCACACGCACTCAAGCATACACACACACACAGACACAGACACACACACACACACACACACACACAGACAAAGACAACACTGTCCAGCTGTCAGTTATGAAGATATAAGTGTAAAAAAGGGTAATTAAATGGTAATTATCAGTGGTGGTGGAGACAGACAGCTGACAAACCATAATAACAGACTGCTCCCACAATGTTATGCTTTGACACATCTCTCAGAAAAGAGAGAAACAGAACGGGAGAGAGAAAGGTAGAAGAGGGAGGTAGACAGGGAGACAGAGAAAGAGAGAGAGTGGAGTGCGATAGAAAGAGAGAGTGGAGAGCGACAGAAATTCAAAGGGAAACAGAGAGGGAAGAAGAGGAAGAGGGAGCGAGAGAGAGAGAAAGAGAGAGAGAGGGTATGAAATACCAGTCCTTTCCCACAATGAAGGAAGAGAAGCCATTACACAGAACAATGAACATCAAGGCGCTGCGTGCTTCTCTCTGCTGATATTCAAATTCCAATTAAGATCCCAGTTTCCCTCACTGAAGAACTGCCATCCTGTTGTGACTAGAATAATAGATTTAGATGGACAGCACCATAGCTTTCCAAGCGGGGTATTTATCCAGAATCATAAACAGAATGAGAGTTACATTTTATCCCGAATTAGCATTGTATTCCTTCCATAATCCGAACCAGCACTGCATTTTATTCAGAATCAGAATCACTATTGTATTTTTTTTAGAGTGAAGGAAGCATGCTTGACCTGGCTAAATACCAATGTATGAAACAGGTTGGAAATCTTACAGACTGTGACTTCAAAGACATTGAATTCATTATTCATTGTGTATGTGTGTGTCTGTATGTGTGTGTGTGTGTGTGTCTTTGATGTGTGTGTGCGCATGTCGTTGTGTGTGTGTGTCACTGACCAGACAGCAGCATAGGGTCCCTGTCTGCGGTTTTCTTGACATGGTCTGACTCCCCGGTCAGGGAGCTCTCGTCTATCTTGAGATCATTCCCCTGGATCAACACTCCATCCGCTGGTAGCAGGTCACCTGCAACACACACCACAAACAGACACTCAGCAGAACACACACCACAAAGAGACACCTATTCACCAGAACTCTCAACACAATCACCTTCGGAACACGGAACCGAAAACACATTCTGTCAAAGAACACGGCAGATGTCATATGATGAATAAATACATTATAATATAAATAAGACAATGTACATTAGAACACACGTGAGAGAGGCAGAAGCTGATAAACTGATAAGCCAGGAGAAATGATAGGCTTTTACAGGCTGAGATTGCAGCCCGTTTAGGCGATGCTCTGTCTCTACCCCGGTCACATGACCATATCTTCACTCCTCTGTAAGTACTAAAAACACCATGACTTTATAATCATGAAAGCTGAAGATAAATTCATGTTCATGACAGCACTCTGACAAACACACACAATAAAACAAATTTGTTGTTTTACATTCTGTACTCTCACACAAAAGGAATAGGGAGTATTATTAATGAACAACCATGGTAACATTAATATTAGATGCCAAAATCATCAAATATTCTCATTAAATTAATATTACTAATTAACAAATGAGTTGCTTTCTAAACTAAATAGGCTTTGCTTTAACCCAGACGCTCAATCTTTTTCCAATCTGGTGTTTCACACTTTTATACAATTGTGTTTTGAAAGATGAATCAGTGTCCAGAGAATTGGTTATGTAGGTTGAGTGTTAGAGATGTAGAGCTTTGTGTTGTGAACATTTCCAAGCAGAAGTATTGTGTTAATTAATTTAGTGTCAGTCACGTGTTTCTGTGGTATTATATACTGCCAGCCTGATAAAAGAATAACTCAACAAGAAGAATCCCTCTCACACTGTACTCTGCTAATCAGGGACTGGTACAAATCTGGGCTAATTCACATTTGCATTTATTCATTTGGCACATGATGTCATAAAGACCGAATTAAAGTTAGCGCATTAATTGTTTAGTTCCTTCAATCCAGGGGAGACAGTAGGCTATCAGGAAGTTTCGGAGGGCCTTATTTTAAATGTGTTATATTTTCTCCCCATAATAATATCGTCTTGCAAATAGTTTTTGACAGCTGTCAATCATTGTAAGATCCGTGGCTCCCACGAATGCCCCACACTCTCTCTAGCACAACACGCTCTCAGGCACCTGGCCATGCCCACGCGGGCAGGTCTCATTCCCCGGAATTTTGATTAACCCCTGAACACCTGTCGCTTGTTGTCTCCCTCCTGCCACAGTACTTAAGCCAGTCATCCCCACCAGACCCTTGTGAGAGATTGTTTGATTGTGTGCTTCGTGTGAACTTCCCTATCGTTACAGTTACCTGGATATCTACCTACGACCCTTGCTTCAGATACTCCTCACCGACTACGTCTTTTCGCCTTCGCCCTTCTGGTACTGTCGCCTGGTTCTGCTACCCGTGTCTGACTCCTGCCTGCTTCCGCCTCGCCTGACCTGTACTTCTGCCTGCTGTGCTTGACTCCTGCCTGGAGACCACGATCCTTGCTAACTCCCTTTTGTTCTCTGTCCATAAACTCTGTGCTCTGCACTTGGATCCTCCTCCGTGCCTTTGATTCGTTACAATCATCCCTGACTGTCATTGTAATTGTATGAATTTAGGCTCCTAACTGCTACATGGTTTAAAAAATATTATATATATATTTTTTATGAATATATACATACACAGTTAGGTCCGGAAATATTTGGACACTGACATAATTTTCATAATTTTGGCTCTGTACGCCACCACAATGGATTTGAAAGGAAACAAACGAGATGCAATTGAAACAAAAATATCGTATGAAACGTTTAGGAATTGCAACCATTTTTATGGTTTTCATGGCCTTTACTGCAGCTGTCTTCAGTTGTTGTTTTTTTGTGGGTCTTTCTGCCTTAACCTCCTAAGACCTGAGCTTTGGTGCAGGAAGCCTAAAATGTCCACATATGTGGACACAGGGTCTCCACATAAGTTTTGTCTTCAGCAAGTGAAATGCATGCTCAAACGGGTTGAGATCAGCTAATTGACTTGGCCACTGCAGAATATTCCACTTCTTTGCCTTAAAAAAAGCCCAGGGTTGCTTTCGCAGTATGTTTTGGGTCATTGTCCATCTGTAAAGTGAAGCATCGTCCAATCAACTTCGCTGAATTTGGCTGAATCTGAGCAGACAATATATCTCTCTACACTTCAGAATTCATCCGACTGCTTCTAAACACTAGTGACCCAGTGCCAGTGGAAGCCATGCATGCCCATGTCATCCCACTGCCTCCACCATGTTTTACAGATGATGTTGTATGCTTCGGATCATGAGCCGTTCCCAGCCTTCTCCATACTTTTTTATTCCCATCATTCTGGTACAGGTTGATCTTAGTTTCATCTGTAGAAAGAATGCTGGTCCAGAACTGGGCTGACTTTTTTAGATGTTTTTTTGGCAAAGTCTAATCTGGCCTTTCAATTCTTGAGGCTTATGAATGGTTTGCACCTTGTGGTGAATCCTCTGTATTTGCTCGTGAAGTCATCTCTTTATGGTGGACTTAGATAATGATATGCCTACCTACTGGAGAGTGTTCTTCACTTAGTTGGATGCTGTGAAGGGGTTTTTCTTTACCATGGAAAGGATCCTACAATCATCCACCACTGTTGTCTTCTGAGGACGTCCAGGCCTTTTTGTGTTGCAGAGCTCACCAGTGCGTTCTATTTTTCTCAGAATGTTCCAAACTGTTGATTTGGCCTCTCCTAATGTTCCTGCTATCTCTCTGATTGATTTTTTTTTGCAGCCTAAGGATGGCCTATTTCATTTGCATTGAGAGCTCCTTTGACCGCATGTTGTGGGTTCACAGCAACAGCTTCCATATGCAACTGCCACACCTGGAATCAACTCTAACTTTTCACCTGCTTCATTGATGTAGAAATAATGAAGGAAAAGCCCACACCTGTCCATGAAACAGCTTTTGAGTCAATTGTCCAATTACTTTTGGTCCCTTAAAAAAGAGGGGACTATATATTAAAGAGCTGTAATTCCTTAACCTTTCCTCTAATTTGGATGTGAAATTAAAGCTGAGAGACTCAAATTAAAGCTGAGAGACTGCACTCTAAGCCCGTACTAATTATTTAACTGTAACTTGAACATATTTTGGTAAACAGTCAAAATAACAAAACTTGTGTCAGTGTCCAATTATTTCCAGACCTAACTGTGTATCATGATTTTAAAGTATATTAAATCTAAGTTTTCTGTGTGTTTTGTTTTTACTCAAACTTCCCCCCAGACCGGTTTGGACCATGGTAGCGAGACGAATGAAATCCCGTTAGGTTTCATGCACATACCATACTTGATCTGTGCGATGTCCCCGACCACGATGTCGGCCACAGGGAGCTGTATGACCTGAGCGCCCCGGACGACCTGGAACTTCTGCTCCTGCTCGATGCGGCTCTGCAACCCGCGGAACTGCTTCTCCTTGCTCCAGTCGTTGAATGCCGTCACCAGCACCACACATGCCACTGACAGCAAGATGGCCGCCCCCTCGATCCAGCCAGACTCTGCCTCGCCCTCATCCTCGGCCCCACCCGCCGCCGTCCCGCAGCCTGGAGGATAAGCAGGCAGAGAGGAGTGGAGTAAGGGAGGGGGGGGGAGAGAAAGGAAGACGTAGGGCACGTAACAGTTGATATGTACACATGCACGTGTACACACGTAACAAAACAACTATTCAGCATTCTGTTTCTAAAAGCTTTTTATAAAATAAAACCTAGGCAGAACTTCGTTTCTGTCCATCCTCTGTTTTCATTTGTGATAGGCACAGTGACTACTGGCTCATTACTCATGTTAGAACACACACTTTCAACATAACATGCATTTAAAAATTGTGTAATTCAATGCTCTGTACGTATCAAACATTTTCTTTTGTGTGAATAAGTTAAGTAGCTCTATTCTTCCTGGTTTTCTTTTTCATTCTGCTGTGATAGACTGAATTAATAAACCTCAATTTCAATGAATACACTTTCTTAACCGGTGTTAATGTGCTCCATCAATTCATCCGGACAGATAGCATTATGGCCCTTTCCTATTCAGCATTATGCTCTGGGAGTTACATAGAGAGCAGAGCAGGCTCGGGTGGTTGGCACAGCCATAACACTTCCCAATCACAGAAAACCTATTAAATTCTAATTCCTAATTCTATTCTTTCAATAGGGTGATTGTGTCTCTTGAAACTATCGCATTGTTGAACAGCTGTTTCTGACTGGCTTGAAGTGCATTGCAGATCGGGCCTTATTTCCCTGTAATGTCCTGTTTGATTCAGTTGTTTGTACCTACAGTATATCATTGGTAGGTTAGAGCTGCTTTAAAAAGCCTACGTTGAATGAAAACAACATTGGCATTGTGGAATCAAATTGTTTTGAAATAGCAAAGTAGGACTGACTGTTTAGTTAACTAAGCTAGCAAGTCTGTCAGTTTAAGATAACTATTGTTGTTAGCTAGTGAACTTGCTAGCTGGTAAATTGCTACATTTCCAGCTACAAATACATTAAAAAAAGTTATGTAGCTGTCAATATTTGACCTAGTTTTCAGTTTTCCATGCTTGTATAAACATTATATTGATAATGTAAACCTGATCTGGTTGTGTCTTAACCACATGGATGTTTCAAAACACATCATGGCAGGGTTAAATTTATCTGAGGTCCTCCGAAGAAAGATAATACTGTAAATGCCCATGTGTCTGGGACAGGTGACAAAGCCATTTCCAAACAATTCGAAGTACACTAGTCCACTGTCTAACAGATCGTCTAAAAACTGAGAACTCTGGCAATCTACATAGGACAGTTCGTCCCACCAAATGCAGCCTTGAATTGCTAACTGAAATATGCTCATAAAAGTCTCTAAGAACCCCAGGGTAACATCAGGGGGATCTACAGGCCTCTCTTGCCAACATCAATGTTAAAGAGCATGAGTCAACTGTCAGAAAGAGACTGCACATGGCCTACATGTGAGGTTAGGAAGGAAGAAGCCTCTGCTTTAAAAAAACAACACGACTGACATTTGCCAGACCACACCTCCATAAAGACTAAAACTACTGGAACAATGAGTTCTGGACATATGAATCAAAGGTTGAGTTTGGCCGCAATGCCAGATGTCAGACACTCTCTTTGAACAGAGGTACCCCTCATACCAGCCGTAAAGCTTGGAGGTGTTTGCATTATGGTTTGGTTTGCTTCCTCAAGGCCAACTTGCCATCACTGCGTTTGTTTTGGGAGGGCATGATGACTTAACTTTAAGAAGAAATTCATAAAAGTTTGTAGTCACTTCTGCATATGGATTTGATTTGGCTTAAATTAGGCGTAGTGATACTTTGACCCCATATAGTTCTTTAGTGAGTGATTGTGCTATTTTAAACAGTGGAATGAAAGCCAATTGTCAAAGTCATGCAACCCAAGCTACTAGTGGATTCAAGTCTGGTGAATCACTTGTTATTAAAGACTGAAACATTCTGTAGTGCTTGTTTAAAGTGTACTGAAGTAGGGACAAGGCCAATTTAAAGGGCACTGAACTAGGAACAATACCAAATTTAAGAGCACTGGACAGGGGACAAGGACTACTTAAAGGGAACTAACTAGAAACAAGGACTATTTAAAGACCACCGAACCAAGGAGCTTTTTATTTCCCTGTGCCACACACAATAGAGAACATTTCATTAAAACAACCGTCAACCGTATTTGGGCATGAACGGTAATGTGTGCAGATTCCGGAGGTACTTATGAAACGTCGGGAGAGCTCAGGCCGTAATGATCGGTTACACTAGAGGGGGCACTTGGGGGCAAAGCAGCAATGCAGCACAGTCCCACAGTACACACGCTCCATGAGTGTCCTAAATGGCACCCTATTGTCTTCAGAACTTTATGGGCCCTGGTCAAAGTTAGTGTGCTGTGAAGGGGTTAGGGCACCATTCGGGACGCAGTCTATAGCTCCCACTACGCCGTGGTGTGGTGGCGTCACACAACGCTTGATAGGTGTGCTCGGCATCCTGCAGATTTTTTTTTTTAGCCGTCCATGGAGCTGAGCCACCAGCCACTTCTGTTACAGCTGCAGTCACTTTTAGGGACTTTTATCATTGTATAGTTTGTCCTACCCAGTGCAGGAGGAACTCACACACACACACACACACACACACCGATATTCAGCCACCAAATATCGCAGTTCATCAAGACGATATATGGCCTTGCCACACCAGACAACATTTGGGTTCCTCTATAACAGAGAACCAGGCGGAGCAGAGCGCTCCATTAGACTCCTACTGAAATGAACCAGGCGGAGCAGAGCGCTCCATTAGACCCCTACTGAAATGAACCAGGCGGAGCAGAGCGCTCCATTAGACTCCTACTGAAATGAACCAGGCGGAGCAGAGCGCTCCATTAGACCCCTACTGAAATGAACCAGGCGGAGCAGAGCGCTCCATTAGACCCCTACTGAAATGAACCAGGCGGAGCAGAGCGCTCCATTAGACCCCTACTGAAATGCAGATATGAAGGACAAGGAGGGCTAGGCTCGCATCCCAAATGTCAACCTACTTCCCTACGTAGTTGACTACCTGCCCCCTGTCTCAACCCCAAGGTCTTACGCTGCTATATTATTGTGCTGGGGGAGTAGGGTCAGTTCTGTAAATCCTTGTAGATCTAAGGAATGGACTTTCTAAATTTTCCCTGTCTCCTGCCCTGTTTAAACTTAGGAGGACATGAAGTCTTGGCCCACACCACCAGAGCACCAGGCTTGAAAGATTAGTTGCTGTCCCTGTCCAAAGTCCTCCTGGTTGTGTTGCAGATCAAGACGATACCTGATGATTTCAGCTGCCACTATGCTGACCCCCCCCTGTCCATCTGGTCATGCTTCTGACCTGGATTACTTTTAATAGACTCTGGACTCAGCCCACATGCATTTTTTTATTATTAAAACTTGTACTCTTAAAATGTTCACCCAGAACAGCCAGAGGAGGACTGGTCACCTCTCTGAGCCTGGTTCCACTCTAGGTTTCTTCCTAAATTTCGGGCCTTCTTAGGGAGTTTTTCCTAGCCACTGAAATTCAACATTGTTGTTGTGTGGTCCTTGGGGTTTCAGGCTGGGTGTTTTGTTAAAGCACTTTGTGACAACTGCTGTTGTAAAAAGGGCTTTATAAATAAATTTGGTTGATTGATTGATTGACAATGTCTGACCAGGGCTCGCATTGAGCCCAATGGGGATCTGGTCAAAAGATGTGGAGAATGTAGGGTGTGGTGTGACATTTGGGACACTGCCTTGTTCTTGCCATTCATCACAATGGGAGACAGAGGTATTCTGATTCGTACGTGATTCGTCGTGTTTGATATAAAAACTATTAAAAAACACTTGCATGTCTTTTGAAATGCAGTGATTGGTCCCCTTTGATATGCTAATCAAATGTAAGTCAACCTTATTATTTTCTGAATCTTCTGACTTTCAAATAAAGCTTTGAGGACATACTTTTTCTGCTCTAGTCATCTATTTAAAGACTGATTGACCAAGGGGTCACTCTGGCAAATGGACTGGTCTATCTTTGGTTAATTGAAACTTTTTACATATATTTTTTATTTTTGTGTGCAAAATGACAATTACAATACATATTGTAACTAATGATGAGGGATGATGAGGGGTGATCACATTACTGTGCGTTAACTAATGATGAGGGACTTCAGACTGGGGTGATCACATTACTGTACTGTAACTAATGATCAGGAACTTCAGACTGGGGTGATCACATTACTGTACTGTAACTAATGATCAGGGACTTCAGACTTGAGTGATCACATTACTGTACTGTAACTAATGATGAGGGACTTCAGACTGGGGAGATCACATTACTGTACTGTAACTAATGATCAGGGACTTCAGACTGGGGTGATCACATTACTGTACTGTAACTAATGATCAGGGATGTCAGACTGGGGTGATCACATTACTGTACTGTAACTAATGATGAGGGACTTCAGACTGGGGTGATCCCATTACTGTACTGTAACTAACGATGAGGGACTTCAGACTGGGGTGATCCCATTACTGTACTGTAACAAATGATCAGGGACTTCAGACTGGGGTGATCACATTACTGTACTGTAACTAATGATGAGGGACTTCAGACTGGGGTGATCACATTACTGTACTGTAACTAATGATGAGGGACTTCAGACTGGGGTGGTCACTGATTAGTATGTGGTCACGGCACTCTTGCGGCTGTAGGCTTGGATACATAATGTATTGATCCCTTGTCATGAATTATCTAGCGCATGGTTGGGGCTGCAGCATAGGGTGACTGTAGGCCTCGGGTCGTACAATCTAGCGACCTGCAACACGGCCCCAGGCTGCAGGCTTGGGTGGCTGCTGGCTTGGGTGGCTGCAGGCTGGAGCGTCTGCAGTCTGGGGATCTGTAACTAGTATGATTCATTCTGAATGCCTGGCAGTCACTCAGGCCCTGGTGTCACTACCAACAAAGGACAGGTTTCCTTTTTTATGAGTTGATGTATGGATTCAAGCCCTGACAGTAACAGAAATCCACGGTTTAGTTCTCTTTAAACGGCCATGGCAAACTTAGTCACCGCTAGCTAAAATCAATGGAACAAATAGAGGGTATATGAACATGTCTGCATCTGTCCTTGTGCTTCTTGTCCTGGCTGGATCCAGGAAGCCTGATAAGGGAAGCCTGACTTCCGCTGAGACAGAGAACGCCTTCCACGTTCTCTTCAGGCCACAGAGTCCCAGCTGGTTCTGCTCCCTCATAGCTTGGTCGGCATGGCGCATGTCATGCCAGGGTTGCACATTTCCCTTGGAGGGATGATAAATGCATTTATACGTTTCCCTTGGAGGGACGAAAAATGCATTTTAGTCACTCTGTTTAACGATTAAAAGATAAAACAAAAATCTTACATCCAATATGTACAATTAAATGGTACATACAGACGGTCTGGAAGACAGAAGCCCAATTTTTGGGGAGGGAACTGAAACATTTAGTAACTGTACATTTGAAACCCTAGCCCTTTGATAGCAAAATCTTAGAGACATCATGGGAAGAAAAACTCAAAAAAAAGTCAAACTCTGTGTACACGTTGGAGTTCATGTGGGAAATACTACTGATTGCCTCAATCAAATCTTTCCTAAGGGTATCCATGCTTGTCATTAAATGTCATCTTACTCTGGAAGTCCAACCACTAACACTTTCATAGAACAGCCTCCACGTCTCATCGGATGTGAAGCCAACACATCTGTCAGATTATCTGGACTCAACTGGAGCAGTAATTATCTATGCGCAGATGGAGCCTGGCGTTATTCACGCAGTAAGGAGCACGTCTCACCTTCATTTGGACCATAATGAGCCACTGTGGAGCTGCTGGCAACGCAGAACTTCAGGCCACACGTTACAACAACGCCTCTTATTCCTCTCGATTATGTAATGATGACTTCCCATTCCAAACTGAAACATGATTTCCTGTTCTGTTATGGTGATGCATCCTGTCTTACCGTTTAATGGCTGAGCCCTAAATGACATCCTAATCTAAAGTAGAGCACCATAAAGACAAACGGTTCTATTTGTTAGACAGCCAGTGTGTCTTCTCCGCACATTTTATAGCCCAGATAGAAGGTTGATATACGGCCTTCACTTAAAGGTTATTTCTCCGGGGACGACTTCCTCCTTCCTCAGATCCCCAGCCCCCCTCCAGCCCTCAGTAAATAACACATCATTTACTATATTAAATTACATAGAATTTTATATTAAACATGTATTAAATTACATTGAACGTTATATTAAACATATATTAAATTACATTGATTATGTTGAATGTTCTTTGTCATGTTATACACACGGTCCTAGTACTACTCAGTTCTTAATTATTTTGATTAGATTACGTCCTCCTGTTTTAACTGGATCGTCACTGCACCTGTAGGTGCACCTGTTAATTGCTGATTTGGCCCCAGGCCTTGTTCAAATCCGCCCCCACTGCCCAGTCACTCCTGTTCACTGTAGCTGAGTCAGGATGTTCAGCTTGTGTAATAACACCTGAGGAAGGATGTTCAGCTTGTGTAATAACACCTGAGTTATGATGTATGAGTTTGACTGTACAAGTGTGTCAATAATCTCAGAAACTGTACGAGTGGGTCAATAATCTTAGAGACAGAGTGTGTGAATAATCTCAGAGACTGTACGAGTGTGTCAATAATCTCAGAGTGTACGAGTGTGTCAATAATCTCAGAGTGTACTAGTGTGTCAATAATCTCAGAGACTGCACGATTGTGGCAGTAATCTCAGAGTGTATGAGTGTGTCAGTAATCTGAGACTGTACGAGTGTGTCAGTAATCTCAGAGTGTACGAGTGTGTCAGTAATCTCAGAGTGTACGAGTGTGTCAGTAATCTCAGATTGTACTCACTGTCCCCTGTATCCCCTCCTGGGGGCTGGTAGAAGCTCAGACCCAGGGAGATCAGAGCCGCCACCTCCAGGATGATTAAGGTAACATCCTGCAAGGCCTCCCATATCAACTCCAGAAAGGTTTTGGGCTTCTTTGGAGGTATGAGGTTCTGCCCAAATGCTTCTTTTCTCTTCTCAAGGTCGGTTACATCTCCTGATAAACCTGTTAGGGGGAAAGACAAAAAATTAAGATTACAAGGTAGAATGAAATCAATAAATTTGTGTTTTAAACGAGGAAACTGAAAATGTCAATAGATGATTACATTTCTAACATCAAACATCTTATTTAATAAAATAATTTGTTCTAAAAACAAGAATATTGTTCACTCGCACTACGTCTAAATTTTCTTTTCTCTGGGTCTGAATTACATATACATTTTGTCTTTCTTTCTCTGTCTCAATTCGATCTCTGTCTCTTCCTCCTGCCAGAATAAAACATTACACATCATGCCCACAGATAGAAAAAGAACAATCGCTTTCTAAGATCAAGCGCTCTTGTCTCCAATAACTGACTGAGTCAGCGTTCAGGGCTAAGCCTGGATGTGTGTGTGTTTTGCTCTGCATAATTACATAAGGCTGTCTAAAGACTGGAGAGGAGAGGACAGGAGGCAACACGACAGGAGAGAAGAGAGGAGGGAACACGACAGGAGAGGATACGAGAGGAGGGAACACAGGAACACGACAGGAGAGGAGAAGAGAGGAAGGAAAATGAAAAGAGTGCAGAAGAGACGAGGGAACATGACAGGAGAGGGGAAGAGAGGAGGAAACACTACAGGAGAGAAGAAGGGAGGAGGGAACACGACAGGAGAGGAGAAGGGAGGAGGGAACTCAAAAGGAGAGCAGAAGAGAAGAAGGAACACATCAGGAAAGGAGAACAGGAAGGAACATGACAGGAGGACAGAGGAGGGAACATGTCAGGATAGGAGAAAAGAGGAGGGAACACATAAGGAGAGGCTCAGTGCGTGTGCATGACTCTCTCCCCGTCTCTTCCTCTCCTCTTTCTATCTCTCCATCTCTCTCCATCTCTCTCCATCTCCCTCTCCATCTCTCTCCATCTCTCTCCATCTCTCTCCATCTCTCTCCATCTCCCTCTCCATCTCTCTCCATCTCCCTCTCCATCTCTCTCCATCTCTCTCCATCTCCCTCCATCTCTCTCCATCTCTCTCCATCTCTCTCCATCTCCCTCTCCATCTCTCTCCATCTCTCTCTGACTCTCTGCTTCTTGAGGGGCCCCTACCTTCATCAGAGAACTTGTTCAGTCCCTGAAAGGGACTCCGCGTTGTGCTTCTTAAATGCATCATATTCTCTAAATACTGCACTACGCAAAAGGGCACTAAAAACTGAACTGAGTTCAGCCAGAGCCAATGAGTGGTATTTTTAGACTGACCTTTCACTTTAAAACACATTCAGACAGGGAATGATCAGGCTCATCAATACAGTTGTGAGCTAGTTGATTCATTTATACTGTGCACACATATGAGAACACATTCCCTAGGTTAAATCTAGAATAGTGATGCTACAGTATTTCAGCCATCATAAATCCATTTAATTTATACTATACTGTTGAAATTTGTTAAAACCCATACTATCTAATGGTCAGCGGTGGGCTTGGGATTCAAATATCTTAATATGAAAAAGAAAATGTTTAATCCAGATTAAAATATTTCTGCTATCTCAATCATCTCTTTGTCCATTCTATTTACTCCCTACTTTAAATTCTAAAAGATAGAGAATGACAAAAATTTTACCAAATGTCCTGGGATCATAAAATACAATGTTGTAGAATGTGCTGTGTTACCGATTGGCTTCCAGTCTATCTTTAAATCAAGATCTTGTTTAACTGGATGATATTTTTTTTCAAAACTATGTCCTGAATATTGGGTATAACATGGGTAAACAAACAAAAAAAGATTGCAAATATTGTACATAGACCTCGAGAGACAGTGACTGACTGTCAACACAGTTCAACCCTGAAGGGAGGGAGGACTCTGATCAATTCTTCAATCTTCTCTAACAGGAGACATGATGAATCACTACCACCCTGAGCAAAACAGCCATGTGGTGGAAAAATGGCAGGTCAGGACTGAAGCTAAGGTCATAAACACAAATCTATTGTGGTGCTTGTTCACACACACACACACACACACACACACACACACACACACACACACACACGGACACAAAGTATGAATGAGGGCATTTGTCAATGCCTCGATTTAAGGATCTCTGCGGAGATGTCTCGCTACACTAAGTCAGAAAGGTCATGGTAAGGTCATAGTAAGGTCATGGCTATTCCAGGTATCAGAACACAGATCTATAAAGAGCGAGTGGTGGGCTGCAAATCATCGCACACACACACACACATACACACACACACACAGATCAAAAAAGAGTATGTGTTATATAAATCATCACACCTTATGACGATACATTGCAGTTTCTTCCACAAGACTGAGGTGTTTCCACAACCACTCTGTAAAAGAAAAACATCCCACAACCATCTATCCAGTGAATACACAACCATCTATCCAATGAATACACAACCACCTCTCCAGTGAATCCACAACCATCTCTCCAGTGAATTCACAACCATCTATCCAGTGAATACACAACCATCTATCCAGTGAATACACAACTATCTATCCAATGAATACACAACCATCTCTCCAGTGAATCCACAACCATCTCCAGTGAATTCACAACCATCTATCCAGTGAATACACAACCATCTATCCAGTGAATACAAAACCATCTATCCAGTGAATTCACAACCATCTAACCAATGAATTCATAACCATCTATCCAGTGAATTCACAACCATCTAACCAATGAATTCATAACCATCTATCCAGTGAATTCACAACCATCTAACCAGTGAATTCATAACCATCTATCTGTTGAATTAACAACCATCTATCCACTGAATACATTACAACAGTTTGTTGTGAAAAAGTAACACATTCAATTTGCTGTAAAAGAGACCATGATCTCAAATGATGGTTGATGGTTGCCTTACAACTGCATGTAAATTTTTTTTTACTGCAGCTAGCTAGTTGTCAATAATGTGGAAAGTAGGAAAATGTTTGCTTCATGCAGCACTAGTGGTCCAACTATCAGTTACAAATAACATTAGCTAAGAGGATTCTAACCTGTCAAAACACAATATTCCCATCCATGGGATTTAAATGCCACTGGTGTGTTTGACCTTGTGGTTTCACTGGATTGTCTGCTGAATGATTTGACACTCGTTTCTATGTGATGAGGCCCCAGAGAGATACCTCGTTATCGGCTCTGAGTTGGCAAACACACAAATACATATGCCTCCCACACACACACACACACACACACACACACACACACACACACACACACACGCACACACACACAGCTTTCTCGTTATGGGTTCCCTGAACTGTGTTGATTATGACAACTGCTGATGACTAGACAGGAAGAGAGAGAGAGAGAGAGAGAGAAAGGAAAGAGAGAGAATAGAGAGATAGAGAAGAGCATTGCTCTACTGGCATTGCTCTTCGGGGTGATGCTCAATTGGGCGGTGCTTTACGCGGTGGTGCTCTACAGGCCTGTGCTCTACGGTGTGGTGCTCTATGGGGCAGTGCTCTACGGTGTGGTGCTCTATGGGGCAGTGCTCTACAGTGTGGTGCTCTACAGGGCAGTGCTCTACGGTGTGGTGCTCTACGGTGTGGTGCTCTACGGGGCAGTGCTCTATGGTGTGGTGCTCTATGGGGCAGTGCTCTACGGGGTGGTGCTCTATGGGGCAGTGCTCTACGGTGTGGTGCTCTACGGGGCAGTGCTCTACGGGGTGGTGCTCTACGGGGCAGTGCTCTACGGTGTGGTGCTCTACGGGGCAGTGCTCTACGGTGTGGTGCTCTATGGGGCAGTGCTCTACGGGAAGGTGCTCTACGGGGCAGTGCCTGTCAGGTAGGGTGGAAAAAGAGAAGACATTACTCAAGAAAGCCCCTGTTGCATCCTGTCTGAAGTATAACAGAAAACCCTCAGTAGATTTTGTAGCCATTTGCCAAAAAATGTTTTAGGGGTTTGACAAGACTTTCAGATTAAATGCAAAGCGTTATGTTTGGCGCAAACCCAACATGGCACATCACCTAACGAACACTGTGAAGCATGGTGGTGGTTGCAACATCATGTTACGGGGATGTTGCTCAACTTTACGAACTGGGGCATTTGTCAGTATAGAATGGAAAATGAATGGAGCCATATACAGAGAAGTCCTTGAAAAAACCTGCTGCCTTCTGCAAGAAACTTGAAGCTAGGATGGAAGTTCGCCTTTCAGCTTGAAAACAACCCGAAGAACACAGCCAAAGCTAGAGTGGAGCGGCTAATGAATGAAAAGGTGCATGACCTTGATTGGGCAAATCAATGCCCCAACCTACATCCAATCTAAAATGTGTGACACTAAATAAAGATTGCTGTCCTTGGATGAGACCCAAACAACTCGAACTCTTCTGTAAAAAAGAATGGTGACATATTGGTGTGAAGGCACAACATAATAATTTACTTCCAATTTCCACCAAGTATCACCTCATGGGGGAAGAGACTTAGCCTACTATGATATTTTAGTTAGATATTATAATGTATGATTTTATTCAACAATAAACATGTGTGCAGTATGATGTGTAGATAAGTGGACAAAATAGGTTGAATAAAGAAGAGTGAGGAAAGAGGAAGCATGGAGAGAACAAACAAGGCATAGAAATAGAATGAAAGGCAGTACACTCTTCTGCTGAAGGGGAAGGAGGGGATCAAGATGATAACTACAGAACAAGGGTAAGCAAGGCTGAAAGAGAGAGAAAGAGAGAGAGGGTGTTAGAATGTTAAAATGCCTGCCTACCCAGGTTCCAAATAAAGCAGACTGGGGCTCTATGTTTAGACTCATTAAGCATTCCATTTTAATTGCCTCTCTGTGTGGGAGCAGATAGAAGCACACTGATGTCTCATAGCATCACACACTCACACACCACTGAAGGAACACACTCACACACACACACACACACACACACACACCACTGAAGGAACACACGCATGCACACAACGTGTGAACTCCCACCTCACACTCTTCTCTTGTCATAGACATGGGGTGCAATCCCTGCTGTAATTGGTGGATCCACCGTACAGCACAGGACGCATAACGAAATGGGCAAACACACAGACAGACACATGTACCCACTTCTGTAGAGCATCTGGAGTCAAAAGGACAGGCAGATGAGAGACTGGGGGATGCCTGGGGGGGGGTTTGTGAACAGGCAGATGAGAGACTGGGGGATATCCAAGAGGAGAGATGGAGAGGGAGCTATGTAGAGAGGAAGAAGCTCCGGTCTTGGGGACAGTCCCCAGAGAGCCCACAGACCCCAGAGAGCCCACAGACCCGACAGTCCCCACAGACCCCAGAGAGCCCACAGACCCGACAGTCCCCACAGACCCCAGAGAGCCCACAGACCCGACAGTCCCCACAGACCCCAGAGAGCCCACAGACCCGACAGTCCCCACAGACCCCAGAGAGCCCACAGACTTTACAGACCCGACAGACTCCACAGAGCCCAGAGACTCCACAGAGCCCCAGGAGAGCAACACAAAACAAACCAAATAATGAGAAAACAGCACAGTAGAAAGAATCAAACAAAACCTAGAGCAGAGTTGAATGCTACATCATCATAAAAAGGGTATAGATTGGCAGAATACCTGACAAATGGCACCGACCAGAAGAAAGTAGTGGATTTGACCAGTAAATCCTCTAATAGACCGAGTTGCGCTTACCAGTAGATCCTCAGATAGAACTAATAGATCAGACCAGTAATAGAGGTTTGGATGAACAGGCACCTACTACTACTACTACTACTACTACTACTACTACCACTTCTACTACTACTAC
>JACXGI010009991.1:0-28799 GCA_016801175.1 Esox masquinongy | reverse complement strand
TTGACGTTTGGGGCACATCTAAGGTCTTCTGGCAGTTAATTCCAGTTGTGTGCAGCATAACTGCTAAACGCAGCTTCGCCATGTTTAGTTTGGACTCTGGGCTCTACTAGCTGACCTGAGTTCATGGATCTAAGAACCCTGTTCGGTTTATACTCTTCAAACATATCAGAAATGTATTCGGGGCCTAAACCATTCAGTGATTTATAGACTAAAAGCATCACTTTAAAATCTATTCTAACTGACTGGAAGCCAGTGCAAAGATTTAAGAACCGGAGTGATGTTCTCTGTTCTCTTGTTTCTGGTTAACCTTCTAGCAGCAGCATTCTGAGCTGCAGCTGTTTTACAGTCTTTTTGGGGAGTCCAGTTAAGATGCCATTACAGTAGTCAACCCTACTAGAGATAAAAGCATGGATGAGCTTCTCTAGGTCTTTTTGGAACACCAAGCCCTTGATTCTGGCTATATTTTTAAGATGATTTAATGCTGTTTTGGTGACTATTTTGATAAGACTGTTGAACTTGAGGTCTGAGTCTATCAGAACACCAAGATTACACACTTGGTCCCTGGTTTTATTTGCTAATACTAGTTCTTATTTTTGTTGCCAAACAAAATAATCGCTGTTTTATCTTGATTTAATTGTGGACAATTGTTTAATCCAGGCATTTATGTGTTCTATACAGTGATTTTCCAGCCTGTCTAGAAGCGTTCTATGATCTACAGTGTCAAATGCTGCACTGAGATCTAATAGAACCGGAACTGTTATTTTATCCAAAACAGTATTCAGCTGTATATCATTTAAATCTTTTTCCAGAGCCTTTTCAGTACTGTGGTGAGGTCAGAAGCCTGACTGAAATTTGTCTAAGAGACCGCTTGAGTTCTCAAAACTGTAATAATTCCAAAAAATAATGTCTCCACAGACCAGGATTAGGCTAGATAATAAAAAAGGCGCCAGGATCAAAAATAGCAAACCATTCCTTTAAGTAAAGCCAGATTAATAGAGGTAATAGGGGCTCCAGGACTTGTAGGTTGACGTGCTACAGATAGCAGCTTACACAGGTTTACTTCCTAAATTGCATGCACTTGATTCCTTCTATTTCTAATCAACACAAGAATAGAAATACCGGGTCCTAGCTTGTTTGCAAAACAGTCGGCATTGCTATTTTTACAATAGCAGGGACCCAAAGCAAATCACAGATTATATTCTGTGCTCTGTGGAGATAAAGGACAAGTTTGTTGATGATGGCAGTTGTCTAAGCAATTGTTTTAAATGGGGCGGGAGGAGTGGGACATAAGGAAAGATGACCTCTGCTCTCTGCTTCTCATTTAAAGCAAATTTACCAAGACTGAGCTAGTTTTCTTTTCTTCAGTTCCCAGTTATCAGAGAATTACAATTCCCCAGTTCCCAGATGTTTTGAACACGGCAGTGGGTTACATGAAAAGTGTGTATTGACAGTTTAGCCCTATTTTTTGTAATACAAGTTTCATTAATCACAGCATAGAGTATCAAATTACAGAAATGTTAACTACCAACACTCATTGTGATTACCTAACAAAAGACACTGTTTCACTAAACATTATTCATTTCAATATCTGTTTCAATTTGAAACATTAGACTAACTTTCTAACGGCACCTGTTTGTGAATCATAATTTCCAAACTTAATGTTAAAATATTAAAAGAAGTGATATCCAACTAGGAATTGATTAAAAACGTTGAATTTAAATTAATTCACCCAATGTTTTCATTCACCTAAAGTGCTTTCAGATGAGATTGACTTAGTTATCTACCTGACAATGACAAATATGTGTGATTCTAAAGCTGGTACTTACTTGTATTGATGGTTGTTGACACATGCTGGCTTTTCTTTCCATTGTCCATCATAGTCCAGACAGTGACAGTGTACTCAGTAACAGGTTTTAGATCAGAGAGAGTGATGCTGGTTGTAGATGTGGTAGTGGTGTGAGGTTCTGTCCCTGGACAGTGGTAGGAGATCTGGTAATGATGATGGGTTTGGTCCAATCCTGGTGGATGTCTCCAGTTGACAGTAGCTGATGTGCTGTCTACTAAGTCAACAGTCAGATGGTCTGGAGCAGGCAGCACTAAAGGTAAAACATTAATTGACAGGGCTTCAAATGTACAATATACTACAAGACAAAAGATTGTATTAGGGTTTTTACATTTTGGAAAGAAATAAACTTAACTACAAAACACATAATTTGATTCAGGATTGCGAGTAATAAGGCTAGTACTGGAGGCAAAAACTTTGATAAAGGCTTTTGCTTTCCAGAAGCAGTTTTCTCACCCACGTGCTCAACTTATTATGCCCTCTTAACCATCTGGTTGCAGCTCTTTCAGTGGAATTCAAGATGCATATTGACAGGCTAGATGTCAAAATGTATTCCTTCGCTATTACATGTTCCATGTTAAGTCAGCAAATAGCCTAGCTCGAAATTACGACAAATTATAATTTAATGCAGGGGAAATTATATCTTGTCAGTACCCCTCTTTAGTCACTTATTTGTTCCTTATTATTGAATCAAACAGTACCTTAAAACATCAAACAATTCGGTTTTATTGAAGTGGAATTACGATGAAAGTTCATAAGTTGCGTAATACACGTAATAATTGGACTGTTTCTCTATTCTAGAAAAGTCTAACTGCAGACAGGCACTGTGGGCTGGTGGGCGGGGCTTGGGTGATTTGGAGCTTTTGAATAGCGAGCAAGCAAGTTTATTTATATAGCACAATTCATACATAGAAGCAGTTCAATGTGTTTTAAAAATAAAAATATAAAAATACAATAGAATAAAAACAAATACTAGAATAGGCATTTCAATTTGCTTTAAATAGAAAAAGACAACAAACAAAATAAAAACATAACTGGTAATTTCCATAATAGATTCCATGAGGAAGCTATAAAAGCTGCAAGGCTAACAGTGTGGTTAGGTTTAAGCCCTCAGTCATAAACATGTGAAAAGAGAAGTGTTTTTAACCTGGATTTAAAAAAGTATACGTTTGGGGCACGGCTAAGATCTTCTGGTAGTTCATACCAGTTGTATACAGCATAACTGTTAAATACTGCTTCACCATGTTTAGTTTGGACTCTGGGCTCTACTAGCTGACCTGAGTTCATGGACCTAAAAACCATGCTAGGTTTATAATTTTCAAACATATCATATATTCAGGGCATAAACCATTCAGTGATTAATAGACTAAAAACACCACTTGAAAATCTATTCTGTATTCCAAGCCAATGCAAAGACTAAAGAAACCGGAGTGATGTGCTCTGTTCTCTTGGTCCTGGTTAACATTCCAGCAGCAGGATTCTGAATGAGCTGCAGCTGTTTTACAGTCTTTTTGGGGAGTCCAGTTAAGAGGCCATTACAGTAGTCAATGCTACTGGAGATAAAAGTATGGATGAGCTTCTCTTGGTCACTTTGGGACACCAAGCCCTTATTTCTGGTTATATTTTTAAGATGGTGGAATGCTAGGTCTTATAACTGCTGTTGAAAGAACCGAAAAATTTCAATTCTATGTTTATTTACATATTCAATGATTCTTCATTATTTTTTATAAACATGTATACCTATCACTTAATTTCTATCCTAGTAGGCAATCATTGGAATGTTAACAGTTAACAGATGTTTCGGTAAGGTGTGAATGCAGGGACAAAAGCTTTGCTTGTTATGGCCTAGCTGGCTTGTTTCTCGAGATAACAACACTCTCTCATTTGAGATGGCCCCTGAACAGATTGGAATGTGTCCCTAATTGATAAGGGGTCTATTCTTCAGGACTAGTTTTGTTATCCTTAGATCAATAAACCATCCCCCACACCTAATAAACCAGAGTTGAGTTTGGGAAAGCTCTCTCTTGCATTTTCCTCACTCCTGCCTGCATCTTCAATCTCCGGAGAAATTTTATCTTGGATATTTGTACTGTAATTGTAATACTCTCTTTATATGTTAAATTCACTTGTTACATTAATTTATTGACTATTTGGAATTAATCTAAAATGGGTCAAAATGCAGTTCCTTCACTGTTGAATCACATGTCATTTGCTACTGCTCTAATGAACTCTTTCAGTGTTTTCAAATTATTACTTTTATAAACCATAACCATAATTTGTTTAGCAAACAATATTTATAAAAGTAATTACAGACTTTTGGTCTCTGATAGAATAACAAATCCTTCTTTTTCAAGGGACCAAAAGTAATTGGTCAATTGACTCAAAAGCTGTTTCATGGACAGTTGTGGGCTATTTCTGTGACAGAAGACAGAAGCAGCCGGATGAATTCTGAGGTGTATAGGGATATATTGCCTGCACAGATTCGGCCAAATTCAGCCAAGTTGATTGAATGGCGCTTCACTTTACAGATGGACAATGACCCAAAACATTCTGTGAAAGCAACCCAGGAGTTTGTAAGGCAAAGAACTGGAATATTCTGCAATGGCTGAGTCAATCACCTGATCTCAGCCTGATCGAGCATGCATTTCACTTGCTGAAGACAGAACTTAAATAGCGTAGTGGTTAGAGACGTGGACTGCCACGTAGGTGACCTGCGTTCGATCCTCCCCACGGACCAAACAAATTAGGCATTTGGTTTGGTTCAGGATAGACTAAAACTTCGCTGGCTACAAGCTTCAGTAGCTACATTAGAGTAAGCCTAAAGTGAAACTGTTTACGGTTATATTACAATGGAAGAACTGCACCGACAAGGAACATACTGCTCTCGATTTCAATTTACGTAGCGTAGTTGACACAGCGCAGTGGTTGGCTATTCAACTGTTACTGTTTTCTAAAGATACGAACCAGCCATGGAGTGATTGGAATCATTGTTTTCATTTTAGGTACGGTATAGCTAGACTAAAACTTTGCTGGCTACAAGCTTCAGTAGCTACAGTACATTATAGCAAGCCTAAAGTAAAACTGTTTATGGTTATAGTGCGATGGACGAAATGCACAGGCAATGAACATATTGCTTTCAATTTTGATTTACATAGTGTAGTTCACATAGTGTGGTGGTTAGTTACTCATCAGCAGAGTTGGGGAGTAACAAATTACAAGTAGTCCATTACATGTAACGGATTACAAAAAAACAGTAACTCTAATCCGTTACGTTACCAACTAAAATATTGTAATCGGATTACAGATACTTTTGAAAAAAGATATGATTACTTTTGGATAACTTCAATTGAAAAAAAATAGTTGCGCGAAATAATTATGACACATTGCATGTTTGATTTTTTTATATAATGTTTTAAAAACATAGTTATTTGAACCAAATTAACAATCGCGCGCCTCAGTTGTTGGGTGTGATCGTCATGCGCGCAAAGGTGGGCGTGCATAACCAGATTGGTGACCGATGAAGCACTAGTTTTATTGGTAAAAACAGAGTGTATCTACGATAGTATAAGCCTACCCATATCAAATGTGATTTAGTTATCCACTCGACACATCTTTCTCAGAACAATGATAGGCGATAGGCAATTAAGGAATTGAACAAGCCATGGAGTGATTGGTGTCATTGTTGTCAGTGTAGGTACTGGATAGCTATTCGCTAGCCATTTACAGTAATCTCTTTCTAATTTAAAGCGTTGAATGTGGTGTAGTGCGATCCTGTTATACCTGTTGTTGGTTTGGATGTCAGCTAATGTAGGGAAATAGTTTTGAGAACCGTGGAGTTTTGACTAATTGGTTTGACAATGCAAGAAATAAACAGACACCACATCTCCACACATGCAACAACACCCGCTGTTTAAATAGCGAGGTGATTAAAGACTGTCACAGGAACCCGCGGATTGAATCCAGCCTGCGTAACAACATTCACCCCTTCTAATCGCGGGCTGACAGAACTAGGCTTGCTTGGTTCCTTTTCTTGTCTGTATTGCATTTTTTGTTGTGAACAATAAACCCTTGTTACACCTTAGCTTCTGCTTTCCATTTAATTCAGTGGTTCGCCAGTGGTTCACACTCGAGGGAGGTTCTCCATGACAGTATACTATGCTGTCAAGTCATTGGGTTGGGATAGGGGGGTCATGAGACTTGACCAGTGTTTTTTGGGAGGTCACCAGATAAAGTTTTAGAACTGCTGTTTTAGAGTGACTGCTACAAAAATGTCAGTACAAACTAAAATGATCTGCTTAATGTATGCTGCTTTGTTTCTGAATGAAATAGAAAGTCTAAACCTGTTGGTCAAAAACACATTATATTTGCACTCAGTAAATCTGGATGTATTTATGTATATTGCTCTGAAGGATATTAAAACCCCTTCGATGTAAATGGACTAATACGATTTCAGCCATAACTGTCCTCCCACCACAACTGAACTGTACTGACTATTAGTTTAACCGTTGCATGCAACAGCCAGTCAAGCTCCCCTTATGCCTCTAAAAAACAAATAAAATAATAAAGAAACTACAGCACATTGAAAGAGTATGGTAATAACTGTGGTTTGGGAGTTGTTTCTGTTTTTCAGGGAGGGGGTGTATCCATTGTAGAGTACAGGGCCCTGGTGAAACAAAACCCTGATCTACTATTTTAAATATTCAGAGGTATAATGTACACACAATGATTCCAATTGATCATGTAATAGGTTATGTATAATAACAACATGGTAGATTTCTATACTAGTGAGTCACACCAAAGATTGGAAGGCACCGCTGGAAAGACAAGACTCGCAGCTTTCAGTAGACACCCTTGACACCCAGCAGACACCCTTGGCCTACCGTTCTCGTATAAGACTGAATTCAATTAAGTATATGAGATCAAGCTGCAGGGGACCTAATTTTTCACATGCACAGAAACACAGATGTTGTTGGACATGTACAATGAAAATCTCATGTCACAGACCCACACAGCGAGGAAGAAGTAATAAAGATATTGGGGCAAATATTCAGTAAACATTGAGGGAATGTATAAAAAGTGTAACTGTGCAATTAAAAGTACACTTATACGTCACGAGACAGTTTATGATACTGGGATGATGGTTAAGCTGTAAACTGAATTGTCAGTGACGTTTATGTAGAGCAGGATAGTGAATGTGGGGGATGGAATTGCACCTTTGGGACATGCCAAATTTCTTTAGTCTCCTGAGATTGTTTAAAACCAGACCTCACAGTGCCCAATCAGGCACATACTGCCCAATCAGGCTTCATAGTGCCCAACCATGCCCCACAGTGCCCAACCGGCCCCACAGTGCCCAGCCATGCCCCACAGTGCCCAGCCATGCCCCACAGTGCCCAAGCCCCACCCACCAGCCCAGAATCTGCGGTTAAAACCTTCTCTCTCACTCAGGGACAGCATGGTCGAGCTAGAACTAGTGCAGTTATCTGGTTATTTCTCACTAATGCGATTTGTTGGAATTTGAAATAATGATCTACGTGAAAAAATGAATGTTCTGTCACAACCAAACTACAAAATTGGGTAACCCCAATCGATTGTAGTAAATACCACATACAATAATGTGATAAATGTCAGTCGCTTTTTAAAGTTGACCATTTCTAATATGGCCTCCATAGACAGCACATGGGCTTACTGAAAAAGATCTGTTTTAAATTTTGTCACGAGAGCAACATTTGTGTTTGAGGGGGGGCTACCTAAATTAGCAAAATTAGCAAAACAATGGCAGAGGGACCAACCATTGGTGCTCTGTATCCACCGAAAAACCGCCTGAGGTCGTCACTGTGGGAGCATTTTGGTTACGTAAAGAATGATCATGGGGTTGTTCAAGACGACGGAAATCCTATATGCAAAACTTGCAGAAAAAAGGTCGTGGCTAAAGGGTCAAACCCCTCAAATTTGATTCAACAACTTCGAGATCACCGTCCATCTTTACACGCCCAAGTAAAGGTAGCCTAATACAAGTAATAAGTGAGTTAATAATAACTACTTTAGCGGCTCGTTACTTAATGGAAATAGATAAAAGTGTAACTTACAATCAACAAAAGTAGCGGTGAGTTGGGCTTTCCTTTCAGCGCAACATAAACCAACGGCAGTAAAAGGAGCAATAAACCGTTTAATTTTAAACTGTTTAATAATTTAACTCAAACTAAAACGGCATGTAATCCCCTCAATGGCTTCAGTGTGACCGTTAACATATTGTCGCTTTCTCCCATTTGTGTTGAGTAAACGCTAGGTATGGTAGGTTAGGGTTTCATCAAGTGGTCTCTTAATTTTAACACTTCTGTTGCTCACTCAAAACCTTCCTTTTTGACTTTTTTGGAAAGGAAAGAAAAAGGTGCAGTGGTCTCTTAATTTTTTCCGGAGATGTATATTGCCAATACATTACATAAGGGGAATGTCTTACCAGTGTAGATGGTTGTAGAGACATGTTCACTCTCTTGTCCACTGTTCAGAACAGTTGAGACACTGACAGTGTACTGAATCCCTGGTTCCAGGTCAGAGAGGGTTCTGTAACAGTCATCAGTATATTCTGTTGTGGGTTGTTTCCCCGGTCTACTGTAGGATATGAGGAAGTGTTGAGGGGTTTGGTCCAGTCCAGAACCCTTGGTCCATCTTACGGTGAACGAGATGTATTTCAGCTCCTCTATAGTCAAGTCACTCGGTGCTGGGACCTCTAAAACAAATAAACAACATATCTTTTGGTAAGAAATGATGTTAATAAAATAGAGTGACTTGCCTGGAAAGGGCATTATAATTGTATTAATTCTTGAATGAGTCATTACTTGTAGTGAGGGTTGTTGACACAGGTTGACTTTTTGTTCCATCTCCCATCACAGTCCAGACAGTGACAGAGTACTCAATAGCAGGTTTCAAATCAGAGAGAGTGATGCTGGTTGTAGATGTGGTAGTGGTGTGTGGTTCTGTCCCTGGACAGTGGTAGGAGATCTGGTAATGATGATGGGTTTGGTCCAATGCTGGTGGATGTCTCCAGTTGACAGTAGCTGATGTGGTGTCCACTGAGTCAACAGTCAGATGGTCTGGAGGAGGCAACACTAAGAGAAAATACATGACTGTCAGTTTTAGTCATACCTTTGTTCATTAAATATATTATAGAAGTATGACAATGTGTTCTTTTTCATTAAAGTTCCCTTTATTAAATTATAGGTTTTGGTTGAAGTCCTAAAAACATGCAATATTTAAAATGCTAACCCCTCAAAATGGGAAAATAATAAAAGGGGCAAATCATTTTGCAAGGCACTGTATATCAGTGAGATGTCTTACCAGTACAGATGGTTATAGAGACAGGTTCACTCTCTTGTCCACTGTTCAGAACAGTTGAGACACTGACAGTGTACTGAGTCCCTGGTTCCAGGTCAGAGAGAGTTCTGTAACAGTCATCAGTATATTCTGTTGTGGGTTGTTTCCCCGGTCTACTGTAGGATATGAGGAAGTGTTGAGGGGTTTGTTCCAGTCCAGAACCCTTGGTCCATTTTACGGTGAACGAGGTTGATTTCAGCTCCTCTATAGTCAAGTCACCTGGTGCTGGAACCTCTAAAATGGATAATAAACAACATATCTTCATGTTAGAAAATTATATTTATAAAATAGTGACGTGCCTGGAAAGGGCATTATAAACGTATTAATTCTTAAATCAGTCTATACTTGTATTGACGGTTGTTGACACAGGTTGACGTTTCTTTCCATTTTCCATCACAGTCCAGACAGTGACAGAGTACTCAGTAGCAGGTTTCAGATCAGAGAGAGTGATGCTGGTTGTAGATGTGGTAGTGGTGTGAGGTTCTGTCCCTGGACAGTGGTAGGAGATCTGGTAATGATGATGGGTTTGGTCCAATCCTGGTGGATGTTTCCAGTTGACAGTAGCTGATGTGGTGTCCACTGAGTCAACAGTCAGATGGTCTGGAGGAGGCAACACTAAGAGAAAATACATGACTGTCAGTTTTAGTCATATCTTTGTTCGTAATTATATTACAGAAGTATGACAATGTGGTCTTTTTTCATTAAGGTTCCCTTTATTAAATCATAGGTTTTGGTTGAAGCTCTGAAAACATGCAATATTTAAAATGCTAACCCCTCAAAATGGGAAAATAATATAAGGGGCAAATCACTTTGCAACAAACTGTATTTCAGTGAGATGTCTTACCAGTGCAGATGGTTGTGGAGACAGGTTCACTCTCTTGTCCACTGTTCAGAACAGTTGAGACACTGACAGTGTACTGAGTCCCTGGTTGCAGGTCAGAGAGAGTTCTGTAGCATTCATCAGTATCTTCTGTAATGTACTCTATCTCTGGGCTACAGTAGGATATGTGGAAGTGTTTAGGGGTTTGTTCCAGTCCAGAACCCTTGGTCCATTTCACAGTGAATGAGGTTGATTTCAGCTCTTCTATACTCAGGTCACCTGGTGGTGGGACTTCTAAAATAAATAATGAACAACATAACGTTTATTTACGAAAAATATATTAATAAAACAGTGACCTGCCTGGAAAGGGCATTAAAAATATATTTTTCTAAAATGAGTCCATACTTGTTTTGATGGTCTTTGACACATGTTGGCTTTTCTTTCCGTTGTCCATCACAGTCCAGACAGTGACAGAGTACTCAGTAGCAGGTTTCAGATCAGAGAGAGTGATGCTGGTTGTAGATGTGGTAGTGGTGTGAGGTTCTGTCCCTGGACAGTGGTAGAAGATCTGGTAATGATGATGGGTTTGGTCCAATCCTGGTGGATGTCTCCAGTTGACAGTAGCTGATGTGGTGTCCACTGAGTCAACAGTCAGATGGTCTGGAGGAGGAACCACTAAGAGACAATACATGACTGTCAGTGTTAGTCATATCTTTGTTAAATATATTATAAAAGTATAACAATATGTTATTTCTTCATTTTGTTTCCTTCATTAAGTAATAGGTTTTGGTTGAAGTTCTGAAAACATACAGTATTTAAAATATGCTAACTTCTCAAAATGAGAAAATAATTAAAGATGTAAATCATTTTGCAAAGCACTGTATATCAGTGAGATGTCTTACCAGTGTAAATGGTTTTAGAGACAGGTTCGCTCTCTTGTCCACTGTTCAGAACAGTTGAGACACTGACAGTGTACTGAGTCCCTGGTTCCAGGTCAGAGAGAGTTCTGTAGCAGTCATCAGTATATTCTGTTGTGGGCTCCTTCCCCAGGCTACTGTAGGATATGAGGAAGTGTTGAGGGGTTTGTTCTAGTCCAGAACCCTTGGTCCATTTCATGGTGAACAAGGTAGATTTTAGCTCCTCAATCCTCAAGTCAACTGCTGGTGGGACTTCTAAAATAAATTATTAACAAAATATGTTTATGTATGAAAATTAAATTGATAAAACAGTGACTTGCCTGGAAAGGGCATTAAAAATATTTTTTCTAACATGAGTCCATACTTGTATAAAGGGTTGTTGACACCAGTTGGCTTTTCTTTCCATTTTCCATCACAGTGCAGACAGTGACAGAGTACTCAGTAACAGGTTTTAGATCAGAGAGAGTGATTCTGGTTGTAGATGTGAAAGTGGTGTGACGTTCTGTCCCTGGACAGTGGTAGGAGATCTGGTAATGATGATGGGTTTCGTCCAATCCTGGTGGATGTCTCCAGTTGACAGTAGCTGATGTGGTGTCCACTGAGTCAACAGTCAGATGGTCTGGAGGAGGAACCACTAAGAGAATATGTTGTTTCTTCATTAAGGTTCCCTTTATTAAATAACAGGTTTTGGTTGAAATCCTGAAAACATACAGTATATAAAATATGCTAACCCCTCAAAATGCGAAACTCAGATTAAAGATTAGATTCATTTTCATTGAACATGTACAAGTACAGTACAACGAAATGCAGTCAGCATGTAACCAGAGCTGCAAATAGAAGATGGCAGAAAATGTACACCTATTAAGTATATGTATATTACAAGTGGGATGTATAGATGTGCAATGAAGGCAAATGCAATATAAATGGCAGTACTAAATGTGCAATTAAGGCATACAGTGAGGGAAAAAAGTATTTGATCCCCTGCTGATTTTGTACGTTTGCCCACTGACAAAGAAATGATCAGTCTATAATTTTAATGGTAGGTTTATTTGAACAGTGAGAGACAGAATAACAACAAAAAAATCCAGAAAAACGTGATCAACAAACAAACAAAAAATGTCAGAATTGTTATAAATTGATCTGCATTTTAATGAATTAAATAAATATTTGATCCCCTCTCAATCAGAAAGATTTCTGGCTCCCAGGTGTCTTTTATACAGGTAACGAGCTGAGATTAGGAGCACACTCTTAAAGGGAGTGCTCCTAATCTCAGCTTGTTACCTGTATGAAAGACACCTGTCCACAGAAGCAATCAATTAGATTCAGGGACAAGATTGTAGACCTACACAAGGCTGGAATGGGCTACAAGACCATCTCCAAGCAGCTTGGTGAGAAGGTGACACCAGTTTGTGCGATTATTCGCAAATGGAAGAAACACAAAAGAACTGTCAATCTCCCTCGGTCTGGGGCTCCATGCAAGATCTCACCTCGTGGAGTTGCAATGATCATGAGAACGGTGAGGAATCAGCCCAGAACTATCTTGTCAATGATCTCAAGGCAGCTGGGACCATAGTCATCAAGAAAACAATTGGTAACACACTATGCCGTGAAGAACTGAAATCCTGCAGCACCCGCAAGGTCCCCCTGCTCAAGAAAGCACATGTACAGGCCCGTCTGAAGTTTGCCAATGGACATCTGAATGATTCAGAGGAGAACTGGGTGAAAGTGTTGTGGTCAGATGAGACCAAAATCGAGCTCTTTGGCATCAACTCAACTCGCCGTGTTTGGAGGAGGAATGCTGCCTATGACCCCAAGAACACCATCCCCACTGTCAAACATGGAAGTGGAAACATTATGCTTTGGGGATGTTTTTCTGCTAAGGGGACAGGACAACTTCACCACATCAAAGGGACGATGGACGGGGCCATGTACTGTCAAATCTTGGGTGAGAACCTCCTTCCATCAGCCAGGGCATTGAAAATGGGTCGTAGATGGGTATTCCAGCATGACAATGACCCAAAATACACGGCCAAGGCAACAAAGGAATGGCTCAAGAAGAAGCACATTAAGGTATTGGAGTGGCCTAGCCAGTCTCCAGACCTTAATCGCATAGATAATTTGTGGAGGGAGCTGAAGGTTCGAGTTGCCAAACGTTAGCCTCGAAACCTTAATGTCTTGGAGAAGATCTGCAAAGAGGAGTGGGACAAAATCCCTCCTGAGATGTGTGCAAACTTGGTGGCCAACTATAAGAAACGTCTGACCTCTGATTGCCAACAAGGGTTTTGCCACCAAGTACTAAGTCATGTTTTGCAGAGGGGTCGAATACTTATTTCACTTATTAAAATGCAAATCAATTTATAAAATTTTGGACATGCGTTTTGATCATTTAACAGAAGGGTTAAAATTAAGAGACCACTGCAAATTGAACGCTTCTGTTCCTCACTCAAAACATTCCTTTTCAACTTTTTTGAAAAGGAAAGAAAAAGGTGCAGTGGTCTCTTAATTTTTTCCGGAGCTGTATATGTCCAGGAGAGGTCCTCAGAGACGTGGACCCCCAGAATTTTGAAGCTGGACACACGCTCCACCTCAGTACCATCGATGAGAACTGGGGCGTAACTGCATTCTTTAGACTTCCTGTGATCCACAATGAGCTCCTTGGTTAATTTTGCCATGATGGCCAGGTTGTTGTCAGCGCACCATGCCACTTGACCTCCTCCCTGTAGGCTGACTCGTCAACGGCACTAATCAGGTCTTCCATGGTGTCGTCTTGGAACTTGAGGATGGTGTTGGAACTGTGTACAGGAACACAGTCGTGGGTGAAGGGGGAGTACAGGAGGGGGCTCAGCACACAGCCTTGTGGAACACCAGTGTTCAGGGGGGAGGAGGTGAAGTCTAACCTGACAGACTGGGGTCTGTTGATTAGGAAGTCCAAAGTCCAGTTGGCAAGTGAGGGGCTGATCCCCAGGACATCGAGTTTGTTGACCGGCCTAGAAGGGATGAGCTAAAGTCTGTAAATAGCATTCTCACATAGGGTTTGGTTTTGTTCAGGTGGGTCAGGGCTGAGTGTACAGCACTGAAGATCGCATCCTCTGTAGACCTGTTCAGCCGGTAGGAAAACTGGTAGTGATCCAGTGTTGGGGGGAGGCAGTACTTAAGGTAGGCCAGAACGAGTCTTTCGAAGCACTTCATGATTGTGGGGGTGAGTGCGACAGGTTTGAAGTCATTCAGGCTTGACGCAGTCGACTGCTTTGGCACTGGCACAATGGTTTGCAGTCTTGAAGCACGTTGGGACAACCACCTGGGCCAGTGACAGGTTGAAATTGTCAGTAAAGACCTCGGCTAGCGGCCCAGCACATGCTCTGAGTACTCGCCCTGGGACGCCATCAGGACCAGCAGCCTTGCGTGCATTCACCCTGCTCAGTGCAGACGACACATCTGCAATGGATAGTCTGAGGGGGAGGTCGTCTGGGGGGAGTTCAGCTTCAATGGCTGGTGTCCCTGTCGAACTGGGCATAGAACCTGTTCACCTCGTTGGTGAAGGAGAAGTCGCTGGCTGTGGGGGTGGTGTTCTTTGGCCGGTAGTCTGTGATGGCTTGGATGCCCTGCCACATGCATCAGGGCTCAGAGTTGTTGTTGAAGTGCTCCTCAATCTGCAGTTTATGGTCATGTTTAGCCATCTTGATCCCCTTTTCAGGTTGGCCCTGGATGAGCTGTAGCCTCCACATCGCCAGATATGAAAGCAGCGTTGCGTGACTTTAGCAGTTGTCGGACCTCTCTGTTCATCCATGGCTTCTGGTTGTGGAAGGTCTTTATTAGTTTATGGGTGGTGACATCATTGATGCAGATGTTGATGTAATCCAGAACGCAGGAAGCATATGTTTCAATGTCTGTATGGAAGTCAAGGGTGGCTTGAGTGGCAAACAAACTCCAGTCAGTGTGTTTAAACTGTTGTAGAAGTGAGTCTGACCCATTTGGCCACACTTTGACTGTCCTCACAGATGGTTTAATACGTTTAATGAGGGGTAAATACTGTAAGAACATTAAGAATAGTGAAAGATGATCAGACTGACCCAGGTGGGGGAGGGGAATGGCTTTGTAAGCCTCCAGAATTTGTGTACACATGGTCTAGTGTATTGTCTCCTCTGGTAGAGCAGGAGACATTTTGGTGGAACTTGGGAATAACAGTTTTCAGATTTGAATGGTTGAAATCCCCTTCAATCACAAAAACACCATCTGGGTGTTCCGTCTGCGGTTTGCTAATGGCAGCCTGCAGTTCTTTCATTGCTAGTTTAGCATTAGCATCAGGGGATATGTAGACAGCAATAACAACAATAGATGTAAACTCCCAAGGCCTGCATCTAATCATCATGTACTCCAGATTGGTTGAGCAGTGACTCTCGGTTAAGTTAGTGTTTGTACACCATGTTTTGTTTACATGAATGCACAGCACACCTCTTCTGGTCTTACCGGAGTCCTCCTCGGTCCGATCTGCTCTGAAGACACCGCGCCATTCCAGCTCGATTATGTTGTTGGGTATGTTGTTGTTAAGCCACGTTTAAAAAAAAATCATAACGCTGCAATGCATAATCTATTTTGGGAGAAGATTCTCGGTCTTATTTCGTCCATTTTGTACCCCCGTGACCGTACGTTAGCGAGGAAAAGGCTATGTAGTGCAAGCCAATGGGGGGCTAGCGTTAGCCTAACTCAGTGGCCTCCACGCTTCCCACGCCTTTGTTTACGAAGCGACCTCTGGGCACTTCCAGTCAGCAATGTGAATAGCGTCTCCTAGGGTGTTTCTGCGATCTCCGGTGGTAGTTGGAAGTTGTCAAAAACTCTTTCTGTGCATTGTGCTCCAATGTCCAGGAGTTCTTGTTGGCTGTATAGAGTGTGTGCTAGGCTGTGATGAGTGAATAAGATAAGAACTATTAAGTAAACTACTGCTAATTTGCAGAACTGGGTACACACGACACCATCTTGGTCAGTAATTAAAGGGGCAAATCCTTTTGCAAGGCACTATATCAACTCAGGGCTATCACCCTAGACATAGACATCCCCACCCCCATTTTCAAACAGAAACGCACAAGACCTTTCCAGAAACCCAAGTCCATCAACCCCTCCTCTCTCTCCTCCATCTTGGCTGACACCATCTCTGACTGTGCCTTCACCTCAAACCTCTCCCAAAATGACCTGGACAACACCTACAACGATGCACTCTCCTTCTGCCTTGATGAGATGGCTTCCATAAAAACCAAACTGATCTCGTTCACAACCTCTGCCCCTTGGTATACCGATGAACTTCACCTCCTCAAAGCCAGGGGCCGTCAACTGGAACGACTTTACAAATGAACCAGTCTCACAGTCCACTTGGATGCTTACAAACTTCACCAACAGCAACATAAAGACGCACGCAACAGTGCATGCTCCTCTCACTACTCCTCCATCATCCAATCTGGTCGTAACAACCCCAAAAACACTTTTCTCCACCATCAACAAACTCCTCAAACCCATGGACACCATCTCTAACTCCTTCACCACCAGCAAATGCAATTCATTTCTATCATTTTTCCAAACCAAAATTTACACAATACACAATAATCTGGCTGCTTCCTCTTCCACCTCCCTCCCTGGACCTCAACCCAACCCCCCACTTCTTCCAAGCCACTCATTTTCAGCCTTCAGTGAAATCACCAAAGCCAATCTATCCTCCAAAGTCACCAGCATGAAGTCCTCAACCTGTGCCCTTGACCCTATCCCCTCCTTTCTAGTCAAGCTCTGCCCCCCCACACTCTCCCCTCTCATCACCAATGTAATTAACTCCTCCCTGTCCACTAGCCTCATCCCCCCACCTTCAAGCTCACTGCTGTCACCCCGATACTACAAAAACCTAGACTAGACCCTGACACCCCTGACAACTACAGGCCCATCTCCAACCTCCCTTTTCTGTCCAAAATCCTTGAGCGAGTTGTCGCTGCTCAACTCAAATCCCACCAAATCCAACATTGACAATAACCTCTACCAAACTTTCCAATCTGGCTTCAGCTCCAAACACAGCACAGAAAACTGCCCTACTGAAAATCACCGATGGCATACTTCTCTCTGCTAATGGTGGTTTCCTCACCATCCTCATCCTCCTCCACCTCAGCGCTGCCTTTGACACTGTTAACCTCCTTCCCTTCTCTTCCTTTCCCTCCTTCTCATGATTACCTAGTTTTTAACCACCTTTTTGTTGTTTATCTTACAATTTATTTGTACCTTTTAAAGTGATTTTACCCTGTATGCTCACCCTGTGAAGTGTTTTGAGTACCTAGAAAAACACTATACAAGTTCTAATTATTATTAGGGGTCCTGGCCCCGAAGGGGCTCTGGAGCCCTATTGTTTTTGCTAGGATTAGTATTATTATTATTCCTTTTTTGGACGCATATTCCCGTGAGATGGCATGCGCTACAGACACGCCACTTTGTTCATAATTGTATACTGTCTGCCGAATTCATCTTCAGCTAGAGCTCTGTAACAATCTTCAAGCCGTTTGATACATGTCATCTTGGGACAAGTATCTAAAGATTCGGTACAAGGATTGTTGATATCTTTAACAGAATGGCTGATATGAGCCAAAGAATGTTCCTGTGGGCGTGGTCTCAATTGAATGAATGGGAGTCAATGGTGATTTAATGGGAGTCTATGGGAAACGCATAGAAGTCAATGGGGAATGAATGGGGTTCTATGGAGAATGAAAGGAGGTCAGGAGGGAATAAAGGTAGGTCAATGGGGAATTAATGGGGTTTTATGGGAAATGAAGGGAAGTCAACGGAGAAGGAAAGCGGTTCTATGGAGAATGAATGGAGGTCAATGGGGAATGAATGGGGTTCAATCAGAAATTAATGGAAGTCAATGGGGAATGAATGGAGGTTAATGGGGAATAAATGCGGGTCAATGGGGAATTAATGGAGGTTAATGGGGAATGAATGGGGTTCTATGGGAAATGGATGGAAGCCAATGGGGAATGAATGCGACTCAATGGAGAATGAATGGAGGTCAATGGGGAATGAATGGGGTTGAATGGGAAATTAATGTAAGTCTATGGGGAATGAAGAGGAGTCAAAGGTTTATGAATGGGGAGTCTATAGGGAATAAATGTGAGTCAGTTGGGAAAGAATAGGAGGTAATGGGAAATGGATGACAATGAATTTAGAATAAATGGGTGCCATGGTGATCCTGGAAGGAAAGGACCCCACCATTTCCGCTTGCGGATATATTTATTATTATTAGTTGTAGTAATATGCGAACATCTCACAATGAGAAAATAATTAAAGGTGTTAATCGTTTTGCAAGGCACTGTATATCAGTGAGATGTCTTACCAGTGCAGATGGTTGTGGAGACAGGATTACTTTCTTGTCCACTGTTCAGAACAGTTGAGACACTGACAGTGTACTGAGTCCCTGGTTCCAGATCAGAGAGAGTTCTGTAACAGTCATCAGTATCTTCTGTTGTGGGCTCCTTCTCTGGGCTACAGTAGGATATGAGGAAATGTTGAGGGGTTTGTTCCAGTCCAGAACCCTTGGTCCATTTCATGGTGAAATAGGTTGATTTCAGCTCCTCTATAGTCAAGTCACCTGGTGCTGGAACCTCTAAAATGAATAATAAACAACATATCTTCATGTTATAAAATTATATTTATAAAACAGTGGCCTGCCTGGAATGGGCATAAAAAAGGTATTTTTCTAAAATGACTCCATACTTGTGTTGAGGGTTGTTGACACCAGTTGGCTTTTCTTTCCATTTTCCATTACAGTGCAGACAGTGACAGAGTATTCAGTAGCAGGTTTCAGATCAGAGAGAGTGATTCTGGTTGTAGATGTGGTAATGATGTGTGGTTCTGTCCCCGGACAGCGGTAGGAGATCTGGTAATGAGAATGGGTTTGGTCCAATCCTGGTGGATGTTTCCAGCTCACAGTAGCTGATATGGTGTCCACTGAGTCAACAGCAAGGTGGTTTGGAGGAGGCAACACTAAAACAAAATTCATGACTGTCAGTGTTAGTCATATCCATCGGCGGAAATCCCGGGGGGGACAGGGGGGACATGACCCCCCCCAACCTGGGGAAAACTATGATTTGTCCCCCCAAATGTATAAATGTAAACATAACTATGTAATTTCAATAATAGTAATAAGATGCCATGCAAGCACTTGTGCTGAATTTAGACACCTAATAGACACTTTAAGTTTCAAAACATTGCAACACCCCCGCCCTTTGCCTCACAGTGGTTTGATCCACTCACAGTGGTTTGATCCCCAGCACTCAGCAGTGGCACATCGTGGAGGTACGGTGCATGTGTGGGAATCTGACTGTTTGTTGTTGGTGGTTGACTTTCAGTAAGTAGATCAAACAAAGGATATGTTACACATTTCTTTACGTCTACCACTCAATACAAAACAAACATTTCTAACCGTCACCAGCCTTCATTTTCTCTACATTGAAATACAGGTCACTTGTTATGTTAGCTAGCAGTTAGCTGATGTTTGCTAGCAAGCTACAGTAACATCAACCAACTTTTGCAGCTGTTTGAATTTGAGTCAATGAGAGAAGCTTGCAATGCAGTTTATGTAGTGTTCCTTAGCTGTCAAGGTGACAGTGTTCGTGTCTAACGTCTGAAAAGCACTCAGTGCACGTAACTAATGTGAGGTTAATCCAGTAAATTTGTTTTATGTTGGTAGGGTACATACACAAAAGCTCAATTTTCAGAGCTACAGTAGCAAGCAAACCGATGGTGCAAACTAAAACAGTATTACAGCACTACTTTTGGTGCCCCCTCAAAAATTGCTCTTGAGAAAATTTTAAGTAGTTGTCCCCTCCAAACTTGATATCAGATTTTCGCCCCTGGTCATATCTTAGTTCATTTAATATATTATAAAAGTAGAATAATGTGTTATTTCTTCATTAAGGTTTCCTTTATTAAATATAAGGTTTTGGATGAAGTATTGAAAACATACTGTATTTATAATAAGCTTACAAATCAAAATGGGAACATAATAAAAAGGTCAAATCATTTTGCAAGGCACTGTACATCAGTGAGATGTCTTACCAGTGTAGATGGTTATAGAGACAGGTTCACTCTCTTGTCCACTGTTCAGAACAGTTGAGACACTGACAGTGTACTGAGTCCCAGGTTCCAGGTCAGAGAGAGTTCTGTAGCAGTCATCAGTATATTCTGTTGTGGGCTCTTTCCCCAGGCTACTGTAGGATATGAGGAAGTGTTGAGGGGTTTGTTCCAGTCCAGAACCCTTGGTCCATTTCATGGTGAACGAGGTTGATTTCAGCTCCTCTATAGTCAAGTCACCTGGTGCTGGAACCTCTAAAATAAATAATAGAAAACATTTATGTTAGAACATTATATTCATACATTTGTGACCTGCCTGGAAAGGGCATTATAAATGTATTTTTCTTAAATGAGTCCATACTTGTTTTGATGGTTGTTGACACATGCTGGCTTTTCTTTCCATTGTCCATCACAGTCCAGACAGTGACAGAGTACTCAGTAGCAGGTTTCAGATCAGAGAGAGTGATGCTGGTTGTAGATGTGGTAGTGGTGTGAGGTTCTGTCCCTGGACAGTGGTAGGAGATCTGGTAATGATGATGGGTTTTGTCCAATCCTGGTGGATGTTTCCAGTTGACAGTAGCTGATGTGGTGTCCACTGAGTCAACTGTCAGATGGACTGGAGGAGGCAGCACTAAGAGAAAATACATGACTGTCAGTTTTAGTCATATCTTAGTTCATTAAATATTTTATAAAAGTATAATAATGTTTTATTTCTTCATTAAGGTTCCCTTTATTAAATTATAGTTTTTGGTTGAATTCCTGAAAACATACAGTATTTAACATATGCAAACCCCTCAAAATGGGAACATAAAAAAAGGGGCAAATCATTTCGCAAGGCACTGTATATCAGTGAGATTTGTCTTACCAGTGTAGATGGTTATAGAGACAGGTTCACTCTCTTGTCCACTGTTCAGAACAGTTGAGACACTGACAGTGTACTGAGTACCAGGTTCCAGGTCAGAGAGAGTTCTGTAGAAGTCTTCAGTATCTTCGGTTGTGGGCTCTTTCCCCAGGCCACTGTAGGATATGAGGAAGTGTTGAGGGGTTTGTTCCAGTCCAGAACCCTTGGTCCATCTTACAGTGAACGAGGTTGATTTCAGCTCCTCTATACTCAAGTCAACTGGTGGTGGGACTTCTAAAGTACATAATAAACATGTTTATTTACGAAAATGATATTCATTAAATAGTGACCTGCCTGGAAAGGGCATTATAAATGTATTTTTCTAAAATGAGTCCATACTTGTATTGATGGTTGTTGACGCCAGTTGGCTTTTCTTTCCATTTTGCATTATAGTGCAGACAGTGACAGAGTATTCAGTAGCAGGTTTCAGATCAGGGAGAGTGATTCTGGTTGTAGATGTGGTAATGATGTGTGGTTCTGTCCCCAGACAGTAGTAGGAGATCTGATAATGAGGATGGCTTTGGTCCAATCCTGGTGGATGTTTCCAGATGATAGTAGCTGATGTGGTGTCCACTGAGTCAAAAGTCAGGTGGTCTGGAGGAGGCAACACTAAGAGAATATATTTGACTGTCAGTTTTAGTTGTACCTTTGTTCATTAAATATTTTATAAAAGTATAATAATGTGTTATTTCTTCATTAAGGTTCCCTTTATTAAATTACAGGTTTTGGTTGAAGTCCTGAAAAAATACTGCATTTAAAATATCGTAAACCCTCACAATGGGAAAAAAATAAAAGGGGGCAAATCATTTTGCTAGGCACTGTATATCAGTGAGATGTCTTACCAGTGTAGATGGTTTTAGAGACAGGTTCACTCTCTTGTCCACTGTTCAGAACAGTTGAGACACTGACAGTGTACTGAGTACCAGGTTCCAGATCAGAGAGCGTTCTGTAGCAGTCATCAGTATATTCTGTTGTGGTCTCTTTCTCTGGGCTACAGTAGGATATGAGGAAGTGTTGAGGGGTTTGTTCCAGTCCAGAACCCTTGGTCCATTTTACAGTGAACAAGGTTGATTTCAGCTCCTCTATCCTCAAATCACCTGGTGCTGGGACATCTAAAATAAATAATAAACAACATATGTTCATGTTAGAAAATTATATTTACAAAATTGTGACTTGCCTGGAAAGGGCATTATAATTGTATTAATTCTTGAATGAGTCCATACTTGTATTGAAGGTTGTTGACACAGGTTGACTTTTCTTTCCATTGTCCATCACAGTCCAGACAGTGACAGAGTACTCAGTAGCAGGTTTCAGATCAGAGAGAGTGATGCTGGTTGTAGATGTGGTAGTGGTGTGAGGTTCTGTCCCTGGACAGTGGTAGGAGATCTGGTAATGATGATGGGTTTTGTCCAATTCTGGTTGATGTCTCCAGTTGACGGTAGCTGATGTGGTGTCCACTGAGACAACAGTCAGATGGACTGGAGGAGGCAGCACTAAGAGACAAGACATGAATGTCAGTTTTAGTCATATCTTTGTTCATTAAATATATTATTAAAGTATTACAATCTGTTATGTCTTCATTTAGGCTCTCTTTGTTAAATTGTTGGTGTTTGTTTTTTTTTCAACTTGCTCTTCTAAAATGTATGCACATTCTTTAAGTCGCTCTGGATAAGAGCTTCTGCTAAATGACTAATAAGTAAAATGTAAGAGGTGACTGTACATTCTTCTACTCAATGATTACCACTACACAAATAGTAAATAGATATACATGCATACGGGGATGGACAAAATAACGAATAAATCTAACACAATATTAATTTCAAAGACCTAATGAGGAGTGTTGGTGTCATTCAAGTACTGTAAAGTTGAATCTAATCTTAAAATGGGTGCAGTGGGATATCGCACCATTCTTCAAGAAAAGCCTCCAGTTCTTAGAGGGATGAAGGTGGTGGAAATCTACATCAGAATCTGTGCTCCAGAACTTCCCATCAAGTTTCAATGATGTTCTGATCTGGTGATTTGGGGAGGCCTTGGAAGGCGTTTGACGTCATCCTGGTGTTCATAAAAACATTCTTGAATTGGTTTGGCAGTGCGTAGGCTTGTGGTGGTGTTATCATTCTCGGATATTGGAACATCATGAGGGAAGAATGTTTGTACCATAGGGTGCATCTGGTCCAGTGAAATGGCCTCTTATTCCTTGGCCAGATCAATCATTATAGCCAACGACTTCCACGAGGTAATTACCCACACCGCTACAGATCCCCCACTATGTTTAATAGTTGGCACCAGCTTTCCCCACACATAATCCCATTCAGATGTAGGAATTGGTGTGAAAGATGATTTATCAGACCACTTTTCTTTTAATCCATTGCTCAGGGCCCAGTTTTGTGCTCCTTACACCAAGTTATGTGCTTTGTGGGTTGGTCTTGGATATATGCAGTTTCCAAAAGGTAGCCTTGCCATACATTTCTTTACAGTGCAGTTTATTTCTCAGCTAAACATCATGACAGCAAAGGGCTACAATGCCAATATCAATTCGTGTTTATGTGCTGAATGATATGTATAACTGCCAGTTTGTTATTCTATGCTAGCCATAAACACTATGCCTTGAAAACATATTTCTCAGTGGTTGGACATTAGGATTCAAGGATTCAAAGTGTTTATTTGTTGTTTGCAATAACAAGTTATGGCAATGAAATGCTTGGTTTTCCTAATCCCGACAGTGCGGTTAAAGCCAAAAAGTAACAATAATTATAATTTAAAAATACGAAGAGCCATAATCAATCAATAACAACACTATACAAAAACATGAATCAATAATAATAACTATACAACCATAGTGTAATGTAAAAGTGACAGGTGTGCATGATATGATTGTATGTGAAGCCTACCAACACAAAACAAACTTACTGGATTAACCTCACGTTAGCTACGTGCATTGAGTGTATTTCAGACGGCAGACACGAACACTGTCACCTTGCCAGCTAAGGAACACTGCATACACTGCATTGTAAACTTATCTCATTGACTCGATTTCAAACAGCTGAAAAACTCTGGCTGAGGATACTGTAGCTTGTTGGCAAACATCAGCTAACCGCTAGCTGATGGTTAGAAATGTGTTTTATTGTATTGATTGGTATAAGTAAAGAAATGTCTAACATATTACTACTTACTGAAAGTCAGCCATCAACTACAGTTTGTTTGAGTAGCCTTGGCTAAATTGCTTAAAAATTTACGTTATGTTCTAGCTAACTATTTGACCCGAGTTGCAGCCTTCACAGTTAACGTTAGCTTGCTACTTTCAGCCTCTTTTAAGTTTTAGTCGGTTGTGCACAAAGATATGAGATAGGGTCAGAGATTGTACCCTAATTGAAGTAGCTGCTTAGTATGATCATGATTTTGCATACCATTTCATTAATGACTGCTTGACACATAATTTATTATTATATTTATGATTAACAATCAAATGATTAATTATTTAGAAACTAGTTGCTATGAATAAAGGTACCATCAGTTGTCTTCTTATGAATGACTTGTCATTGAGTCAGTGTTGCTGATACAGTAGTAGGCTTTTCATTATCAAGTAGGCTTTTCATTATCAAACACCAAGTAACTAAATTAGGATACAATTAGGAGTCATTAGAAAACTGTTAGTTAAACATTAAAATGTCGGTTACTTTAAAACTTACCTTCATCTGGGTGATCGCAGGGATATGTGAATAATTGATCTGGTAACTTGTTGCATATGTTATATTTATCACATGACTCGTTAGGCAGAGAAAAGCTGTTGCTATCAAACATTGCCAACATAATCAACTGGTGAAGGGATAGATCAAATAGGTTGATAGATGGAAGGTTTGCGAAGTGATTTCATGCTCCTTTGTAAAAGTATTTTTAGTATTTTTAAAATACCAAAATACAGTAGTTTATTTTGATACATGGTGTGGCTGCTGTATTTTGTAGTTTATTTTGATACACTTAAAATGTAGGTATTTGGTATCTTATTTTAAAATACATTTTGATGTATCTTTGCCCATCTTTGGCTGAAATAAATCATTTTACAGTTCGATTTTAGGAAGGTTTCTCCAAAGTCATTGGTCAAAACGATAATCTAACGTTATGTTATACTTTCTACAATACTCCATGAACTCTTATGTATTTGATACTTCTAACACTCCTCAGACTTTTAATATTTCTAAAACTTACCAATGCATGTAAAAACAAATACTTCTAAATCTCAAAAATGTAGTTAGGGATTGACATGACAAGGCAACCGCATCTGACAACCCGTCCAGACAAAACTGCGCCAATTTGTGCCTGACTATACAGTACTGGACCCTGCGACCACAATGACAGTTGGCCATGTCCACTGGCCTTGCATGGGCATTCTCTGAAGACTCAAATAATACTTCTACCAATGCTAACCTTTTTACTACTAACACTACCACGACCACTGCTCTATTGCTCTATTGTGATCATGGACTTTTAGCTGAATAATAATATGGATGTTGAGCTCTGAGCACATCCTCAATGATGAGTTTGATATCAGACCACCCAACTCTGCTCACATACGCTAGGCCAATGGTTGTGGTGGGGTTATTTACATTTTCAGCATTCAAATTGTGTATGATGGAATGTTCCAGTAATATCCAACAATATCCAGCTATTTTTCACAGCAATTTAAGAGGGGTGGGACAACATTCTACAGGCCACAATCAACAGTCTGATCAACTCTATATGAAGGAGATATGTCACGCTGCAGGAGGCAAATTGTGGTCACACCAGATACTGACTTGTTTACTGATCATTGTTTAAGGTATCTTACTCAACTGTGCATATCTGCATGCCCAGTGATGTAATATCTCTGTTTTAGGGCCTAATCAATTCATTTAAATGGACATATTTCCTCATGTGAACTATAAATCAGATTTTGAGATTTTTGCATGTTGTATTTATATTATTGTTCAGTTCGTATAAAATAAAAAGCGGCATTATAATATTAGGATTAGTTGTCATGTTACCCTGGTTTGTAGATTTGTGTTCTTTTGAGTAACCTTCTTCATATGGTTTTGGATCTTCTCTGGCAGTTGGTTGGATTTCTTGAAGTTCCTATGAAGTTGTGACATTCAGATGTTAGACGGAAAGACAACTGAACCATTCCATGAATATCCATGTTGTAGCGTGATGTGAAGTAAAATAATGTATGTTATTGCTAAAGATATACTTTATTAAATTATGTACATGTTAGTGTTGATCATCCATATTCACTTTAATACATCAAGGAATGTTGCGTTATTCGTTTTCACTTACATTCCCACGCAGTTTCACATTCACAGATTAGCTACTTCCAACTCATTAGCAACAGTCCCGCTAGTATTAGTGCATCAACTCTCCATCATTCCCACAGCCGTGAGCTAGCTAGCGTGATAACTTTGGCAACACCAACACTTTAAACAACCAGCGCTTGACATTAACTTTTTTGCTCACCAGCCACTGCGGTTAGTAGTTTTCCCAAGTTTCTAACCACTCAGCTTTTCACAATTTTTTTTGTTGGGAAATTACATTTATTTGATTAAAGTTGACTGTGGTGTGCTACATCATAGCCTGTCTTGTTCACACTGTCGGTCAGTGGCGTGCAAGGCAATAGGCCTAACACAAATGGACCAGAATCAAACACTGTATGCAGTAAGTGCTCATAGGAGTTGTAAGGATGTAGCTTGTAGTGTCACTCACATTGCAATGAGATTATCATTTCAGATGTCTTTTGAGAAGACTACAATTAAAATATACATACATATACACCGATCAGTCATAACATTATAACCACTGACAGGTGCCATGATAACAAGCTTATCAGTGTTATTCACTTTACCTGTCAGTAGGTGGGATATATTAGGCAGCAAGTAAACATTCTGTCCTGAAAGTTGATGTGTTAGAAGCAGGAAAAATGGGTAAGTGTAAGGATCTGAGCGACTTTGACAAGGGACAAATTGTGATGGCTAGACGACTGGGTCAGAGCATCACCAAAACTGCAGCCCTTGTGGGGTGTTCCAGGTCTGCAGTGGTCAGTACCTATCAAAAATGGTCCAAGGAAGGAAAAACGGTGAACCGGCAGGGTCATGAGCCCTTGTGGGGTGTTCCTGGTCTGCAGTGGTCAGTACCTATCAAAAATGGTCCAAGGAAGGAAAAGCGGTGAACCGGCGACAGGGTCATGAGCGGCCAAGGCTCACTGATGCATGTGGGTGTGGTCCGATCCAACAGACGAGCAACTGTAGTTCAAATTGCTGAAAAGGTTAATGCTGGTACTGTCAGAACACACAGTGCATCGCAGTTTGTTGCATATGGGGCTGCGTAGCCGCAGACCAGTCAGGTTGCCCATGCTGAACCCTGTACCACTTACGAAAATGCCAACAATGGGCTTGTGAGCGTCAGAACTGGACCATGGAGCAATGGATGAAGGTGGCCTGGTCTGATGAATCACATTTTCTTTTACATCACGTGGATGGCCAGGTGCGTGTGCATCGCTTACCAGGAGAACACATCATACCAGGATGCATTATGGGAAGAAGGCAAGCCGGCTGAGGTAGTGTGATGCTTTGGGCAATGTTCTGCTGGGAAACCTTGGGTCCTGCCATTCATGTGGATGTTACTTTGACACGTACCACCTACCTGAGCATTGTTGCAGACCATGTGCACCCTTTCATGGCAACGGTATTCCCTGATGGCATTGGCCTCTTTCAGCAGGATATTGCGCCCTGCCACAAAGCAAAAATGGTTCAGGAATGGTTTGAGGAACACAACAACGAGTTCAAGGTGTTGACGTGGCCTCCAAATTCCCCAGATCTCAATCCAATCCAGCGTCTGTGAGATGTGCTGGACAAACAAGTCCGATCCATGGAGGCCCCACCTCGCAACGTACAGGACTTAAAGGATCTGCTGCTAACATCTTGGTGCCAGATACCACAGCACACCTTCAGTCTCATGGTCTCCATGCCTCAACAGGTCAGGGCTGTTTTGGCAACAAAAGGGGGACCAACACAATATTAGGCAGGTGGTCATAATGTTATGGCTGATCGGTGTATTTATATTGTTAGTGACTTAAATATGTTAATTGTTTATTTTTTTACATTGTATATTGCGTATATAATGTTTTTGGTGACAGTACATACCCTAATCTGATCCAGACTTTTTTTGTTTACCTCGCAAACTCTCTTTAAAAAAATCTGTAATTCTAGGTTGCTAGAAGTCATCTGAGACGTTAAAAAAATGTGATGCGGATTGGATGTTATTAGACGTTTTATTGAAACATTTTCACATGCTTGGGTGTAAAAGAAAACTAGGATCCACTTGTTTTTCCGACATTACTCATCTCCTGAATGTCAGGACCGGTGTGGTCCTGTATGCAAGGTTGCCAGATTAATTGACAGTAAACCGCTATTCTCCTGCGTACTCCAGAAAAAAGACCAAAAGTAATTGGACAACTGACTCAAAAGCTGTTTCATGGACAGGTGTGGGCTATTCCTTCATTATTTTTTCATCAATTAAGCAGGTAAAAGGTTTGGAGCTGATTCCAGGTGATTCAAAGCATTCACATTTGGTAGCTGTTGCTGTGAACCCACAACATGTGGTCAAGAGAGCTCTTATTGCAAGTGAAACAGGCTGCAAAAAAAAAATCCATCAGAGAGATAGCAGGAACATTATTAGTGGCCAAATCAACAGTTTGGGACATTCTGAGAAATAAATAACGCACTGGTGAGCTCTGCAACACAAAAAGGCCTGGATGTCCACGGAACACAACAGTGGTGGATGAACATAGGATCCTTTCCATGGTAAAGACAAAACCCTTCA
>JACXGI010009990.1:0-21958 GCA_016801175.1 Esox masquinongy | reverse complement strand
ACAACATTAAAGGAACTGCAGGAATTTCTGGCAAGTACTGGCTGTGTGCTACATGTGACAACAATCTCCCGTATTCTTCATATGAATGGGCTATGGGGTAGGGTGGCAAGATGGCCTTTTCTTACAAAGAAAAACATCCAAGCCCAGCTGAAGTTTGCAAAAACAGACGTCAAGTCCCCCAAAAGCATGTGGGAAACTGTGTTATGGTCTGATGAAACCAAGGTTGAACTTTTTGGCCATAGTTCCAAAAGGTATGTTTGGCGCAAAAACAACACTGCACATCACCCAAAGAACACCATACCCACAGTGAAGCATGGTTTTGGCAGCATCTTGCTTTGGGGCTGTTTTTCTTCAGCTGGAACCGGGGTGGAGGTAATTCCCTCCACCTTAGTCAGGGTGGAGGGAATTATGAACAGTTCCAAATACCAGGCAATTTTGGCACAAAGTCTTCAGGCGTCCATTAGAAAGCTGAAGATGAAGAGGAAGTTCACCTCTCAGCACGACAACGACCCAAAGCACACATCCAAATCCACAAAAGCATGGCTTCACCAAAAGAAGATTAACGTTTTGGAATGGCCCAGCCAGAGCCCAGACCTGAATCCAATTGAACATCTGTGGGGTGATCTGAAGAGGGCTGTGCACATGAGATGTCCTCGCAATCTGACAGATTTTGGAGCGCTTTTGCAAAGAAGAGTGGGCAAATATTGCCACGTCAAGATGTGCCATGCTAATGGACTCCTACCCAAAAAGACTGAGTGCTGTAATAAAATCAAAAGGTACTTCAACAAAGTATTAGTTTAAGGGTGTGCACACTTATGCAACCAGGTTATTGTGAGTTATTTATTTTTTATTTTTATTTTATTTCCCCTCAAATATTTCAGTTTGTTTTTCAATTGAATTGTTCACGTTATAGGTCACATTAAAGGTGGAAAAAGTTCTGACATGATTTATCTTTGTCTCATTCTTTTACATCACAAGAACCTGGCATTTTAACAGAGGTGTGTAGACTTTTTATACCCACTGTAAATAAACAACTGATTAGTGATGGGGAACAGGTGTGTCCTGGGGTGCACTGCTGCCATCAGTGTCCAGCCGGTGGTTAGTACACTGGCGAGGCGGAGTGTCGGAGAGGCGGGAGAGCCGCCGTGCCACGCGGAGTAGATGTTACAGATATAGCGAAAGAAAAGAACAGAGGTTTGCTATGAGTATGGACCTTCCCTGCAACCATCAACAGAGGCACACAGGACAGATGTTTTAAAGTGTTTTAACAAAGCGGTTTCCATGTATCCATGACATTGTGATCCAGGTTACAACCAGGGAGAGTTACCGATGGTCTTAATACCCATCGGAAAATGTAGCATTTCTCTTTCTTTCATTTTTTTCAGTTGTATTCTACTGTAGCTACCTGACCTTTCGAAATAATCATTCTTAGAGAACAACACTATGCAATTGAAAGTGACAGAGAAGAGAGACAAGGGACAGGCACTTTGTCTTTGTTACACTGATAGGTGGAGAGAGAAAATCCCTGTTTACACCCTGCCTCCGGTAGCTTTGGTAATATAAATGAAGAGGAAAAGGCTCAGTTCTAGCACAGGTATCATAATAAACCATTGCTTTATGCTTCTGTAGTTGGCTTAGGTTTTGCTCTCTTTTTTTCAGAGTTGCAATATCATTTTATTTTATACTCATTCTTTGACTTCCTCTTAAACTGATTCTCTGCTGAGCTGATTTTCCCACTGATAATTTTGTGCCTAGTGTACAGTACATCTCTATCAGACAGTAATGGCTGTGTCCTGCACCATTAACCTGCCAGTCACAGGCCATTACCTTGCTAGTGGCTCCCAACTATGCTGATCCACAGTAACAGCTACTGTACCGCCTGTATTTCAATTGTAAATTGGGAGCTGGAGTTAATAGTTTCGCTTTTGCCTGTGCCTTTTATTTATTTCTCTACAGACAACAGTAAGCCTTATTCTGTAACTGTGGCAGTTTTATAGAAATATATCAGGGGTGCTGCAGTGTCTCTCATCACCCATCACCCTTCCCCATGCCATGATTCCACAGGTTAGGGAAAACAATGACAAAGTGCTATGTTGGAGAGATGTTTTCATGGGGGCTGTAGAATTTGCAGGGAGGCAATCAAATCAACTCTGATCTTTTTTATACGCTGTAACGGGGAGAGACCAAGGGAACTGACACAGAAGGTGTGTTCATGGCCCTGGAGGGTGTTTATTAACAAAAATAGAAGGGAGAGGGCAGAGGGGAGGTGGTTAGGGAGAGATCAAACTTAAAGGACAAACCCCTTTTATGAGGCTTTATCCCTGGGGTGGGCTGCCGTTGGGGGTTTAGGAAGAATGGGTGCTGGCCGTTGTAATTTTGGTGGACCCTGCTTCTCGTGGCCATCCTCCTCCTTGGTGCAGTCTTGCCTTGTTCCACATTTTTTATGCTGGCATCCACCTCAAGCTGCTCTCCTGGAAGCCCTGAAATGCCTACTCTGACGAGACCCTAAATTGTGTAGGGGCAGGGTTGACCCAGCTGGTAGGTTCCAGAATGTTCCCTAAGGTACCAGCTGTTTTCTTTTGGGGTACAGGAGCATTTGCTACACAACATGTTACTGCAGAGGTCTGCTGCAGTAAATCTCTTTAGGACACAACTGTAAACCAGAAAAGATGATTTTGAAGTCTGAAAACCAGAATATCATGTTTGTTCAGATTTCAGTCAGTTCAGTCAAAATAAAACTACTGTATTTTCTGTATTTTCAGAATGTGTGTCTAGTAAAATGCTCTCAAACCACTGAAAGATTGTAGTGGTTAATACATGCTGTTTTTTTGCTTATTTTCAGTTGTTTTAAACTTACCAAAAATAATCCAAAAATAATTGTTCTCTAAAACAACAGATACAGTCACCCACAGTTACCAATATCAATACCAATACAGTATATAAAACTGGGCCGAGCACAAACATAGGAATTTTAGTTGGTTTTTTAGGATGCTGTCACAGATGTCAGTTTAGGGTGTAGTCTTTGTTGATAATCTCTTTCTCTATGTCGTGTGTCTCTGTGTGTCATCAGCACATGCAGGCTATTGCTTAGATTACTGTCAGCCAACCATGGCTGTTCCATAACACTGGCACCGGGTTCTTGTGTACAAATGGATATGAGGGGAAATGATGACCTGAACTGAAGCTAACATTAACCATGTGAGAACCAAGATCCAAATGAGGCTTCAGAAAAAATAATTATTTATTCACATTTAAGTTTGTGTAAAATATCATTGGAAAGATGATAAGAAAATTAAACACGGAACCTATAGCCATTTTGATCATATGCTTATAATATTGGTAATTGGATGAGAGATAATTTCCAGAACTGATCACATTCTATCATTGCAATAAAGCAATTAAAAATGAGTACAGGTGCCTCAGCCAACACAACCGAGCAGCTGCTGTGTGAATGTTAATGCTTATGTAATATGCTGGTTGATTTAATTACTGATATCATTTTTAAATCTGCTCCTGTCATAAGCCTCATCTGTGATAATGCAACTCAGAGTGTTGGTGCATTAATGAATCTGGGGGATTGGGGGTTTCCAGTTTGCTGATTTGTTCTATTCTGCATCAGCTGATCAGTATCACGAAGCTAGAGGATAGACAGAGATCTGTGTGTGTTTATGAGATTGGCCATACTGCATTTGACATCAATGCCTGATTTTAAGTGAGTTGTCAAAGGTACAACATCTGGGTGTCTGGATTCAGCTGGCAGAGGAGGTCACAGATAGGAAATGAGTTCCTGAGGGTTGGGATTTAAACCTGGTTGTTACTTCTTTTTGGGAGTTTGCTGCCTCACTGCCATGTGATCTCTGGTCCTTGTTTCAATATGTACATATATTTTTAAGGTATATTTTGCAGCATGTCGTGGTTTATTGGACAGGAAAGCGCTGAAAGACAAGTGGGCCGGATTCAAACCCATGTTGTACGTGTGCAACGGAGCCAGAGGTTTAGTCCACTCTAGATCAGCCTAGGCCACTAAAACATTATTATACTGTACCAACACAAATACAGAAAGATTTGGAATCATAAAGAGATTGTGTTTCTCCCTTTTTCTTACTTTACTGAATAAAATACAGTCAAAAATTAAACCAAGGGACAGCCATTTGTGACAGAAAATGAACCCTAAGGAAACAGGAGAACATATACTTCACCTTATGTGTGAGCACTGAAAGGGCACAGAAGGTACGGTCTCACAAAACAGAAGCACATGACACACACATGCACACACACACCATACACACACCTAGGTTCAATACAAACACACACACCATACACACACCTAGGTTCCATACAAACACACACACACCATACACACACCTAGGTTCTGTACAAACACACACACACACACACATCTAGGTTCCATACAAACACACACACCATACACACACCTAGGTTCCATACAAACACACACACCATACACAAACCTAGGTTCCATACAAACACACACACCACACACACACCTAGGTTCCATACAAACACACACACCATACACACACCTAGGTTCCATACAAACACACACACCATACACACACCTAGGTTCCATACAAACACACACACCATACACACACCTAGGTTCTGTACAAACACACCACACACATACCATACACACACCTAGGTTCTGCAGACACACACACACACATACCATACACACACCTAGGTTCTGCACACACACACACACACACACACACCTAGGTTCCACAGAAACACACACACCATACACACACCTAGGTTCCGTACAAACACACACACACACACACACACACCACAACATACACACACCTAGGTTCTGTACAAACACACACACACACATACCATACACACACCTGGGTTCTGTACACACACACACACATACATAGGTCCTGTACAAACACACACACACACGTACCATACACACACCTAGGTTCTGTACAAACACACACACACACACATACACCACAACATACACACACCTAGGTTCTGCACACACACACACACACACACACACACACACCTAGGTCCTGTACAAACACACACATACCATACACACACCTAGGTTCTGTACAAACACACACACACCATACACACACCTAGGTTCTGTACAAACACACACCTAGGTTCTGTACAAAACTGTTCAACACATTACAATTCCTACTTCTAGAGCCGCCAGTCTCCTATAACAAGTTGAGTCCTTCTTCACTGTTGTCGGATATATCCTCCTCTATATCCATCTCCATTGGTCATTCCCAAGACTCTCTCTCTCTCTGTTTGTTAGTCTTTCTCCACTGTAAGTGTCCATGCATCACCATACTCCCAGTGAGGTTCTACCAAGCCTCATTCTCTCTATAATTACAATATGAGTTGCTCTCCGTAAGTACCCCTGGTTACTGTATTCAGTCTCTGTTTGTGTTGGAGTGCCCCTGTGGGACTCCACCATGTTAAGTGCTACCTGTCTCCCAGTCTATTTACCGTCATTGTCTATCATCAACCCCCCTGGCAGAAGTAAACTCCAATGCTCAAACACATTCACAGTGGGCACACACACACACACACACATACTGTGGGTACCTGTGGTGTACTTATTTTCTGTGATTGAGCACACCATGGTGGCAGGGGGTATTACTCAAGGTCTGGTGGGTGAGAGGTTTTGCCAATAAACCTGAAATTTATCCAGCAGGAGACAGTTGTTCATTAATTAAGCCATTCATTTCTGTACACTATAACTAGGAGTGAAAGTTAGCTTTTTTCTTTTTTCCCAATTTCATTTAAAGTACTGCAGTGCATTTTAATATAATCCTTTCCATCATTAATCTCTGTATTGTGGTACAGTTTTTTGTTCATCTGTGAAGCCGGACTTATTGGCATCTTTTTAGTGCCAATCTCCCATTCACTGGAATTTGACGGTTCTCACAGTCAGATTTTAATGGGTGCAATGTTATCACTAAAAGAGAATATTTTATAAATGCTCTCAGAGCAGCATCAGTTTGCTTGTCATTATACACAACAAACCAGTGAACATCTTTCACATCCTTAACATACAGTTACGTCCAGAAATAATTGGACAGTGACACTTGTTTTGTTATTTTGGCTGTTACAGTCAAATAATGAATATGGGCTTAAAGTGCAGTCTCTCAGCTTTAATTTGAGTGTATTCACATCCAAATAGGAGGAAGGGTTTAGGAATTACAGGCCCTTTAATATGTAGCCCCCTCTTTTTCAAGGGACCAAAAGTAATTCAAAAGCTGTTTCATAGACAGGTGTGGGCTATTCTTTTGTTGTTTCTTCATCAATTAAGCAGGTAAATGGTCTGGAGTTTATTCCTGGTGTGGCATTCGAATTTGGAAGCTGTTGCTGTGAACCCACAACATGCAGTCAAAGGAGCCCTCAATGCAAGTGAAACAGGCCATCCTTAGGCTGCAAAAAAAAATAGCAGGAGCATTAGGAGTGGCCACTGGTGAGCTCTGCAACACAAATAGGCCTGGATGTCCACGGAAGACAACAATGGTGGATGAATATAGGATCCTTTCCATGGTAAAGAAAAAACCCAAGTGAAGAACACTCTCCAGGAGGTAGGCATATCATTATCCAAGTCTACCATAAAGAGAAGACTTCACGAGAGCAAATACAGAGGGTTCACCACAAGGTGCAAAGCATTCATAAGCCTCAAGAACAGAAAGGCCAGATTAGACTTGGCCAAAAAACATCTAAAAAAGCCAGCCCAGTTCTGGAACAGCATTCTTTGGACAGATAAAACTAAGATCAACCTGTACCTGAATGATGGGAAGAAAAAAGTATGGAGAAGGCTTGGAACGGCTCATGATCCAAAGCATACCACATCATCTGTAAAACACGGTGGAGGCAGTGTGATGGCATGGGCATGCATGGCTTCCAATGGCACTGGGTCACTAGTGTTTATTGATGATGTGGCAGAAGACGGAAGCAGCCGGATTAATTCTGAAGTATATAGGGATATATTAACTGCTCAGATTCAGCCAAATTCAGTGAAGTTGATTGGATGGCACTTCACTTTACAGATGGACAATGACCCAAAATATACTGCGAAAGCAACCCAGGTGTATTTTAAGGCAGAGAACTGGAATATTCTGTGATGGCCGAGTCAATCACCTGATCTCAACCCAATCAAGCATGCATTTCACTTGCTGAAGACAACTTAAGGCAGAAAGACCCACGAACAAACAACAACTGAAGACAGCTGCAGTAACGGCCTGGCAAAGCATCACAAAGGAGGAAACCCAGCATTTGGTGATGTTCATGCGTTCCAGACTTCAAGCAGTCATTGCCTGCAAAGGATTCTCGACAAAGTATTAAAAATGAGCATTTTATTTATAATTGTGTTAATTTGTCCAATTACATTTGAGCCTCTGAAATAAGGGGACTGTGTATGAAAATGGTTGCAATTCCTAAACATGTCATACAATATTTTTGTTCAACCCCTTGAATTAAAGCTGAAAGTCTGCATTTAATTGCATCTCGGATGTTTCATTTTGAATCCATTGTGGTGGCGTACAGAGCCAAAATTATGAAAATTGTGTCAGTGTCCAAATATTTCTGGACCTAACTATAAAATATTACAGAATCTCTTATATGATCTCTTGAAACTTATATGCTGTTTTCAGGCCCAACCTTTGGTACCTTGTTGTTTCTAGATAAGGCCAAAGATGATGTACAGTAGATGATACTTTGGAGCAGATATCCACAGCTTTCCTATAGATAGGATCAATTCATAGAGAACAGCTACGTCACCTTTGTGTTTGATTTTGTTGTGGCCACGATCTTTAGGACAGAGTATTCTGGTGCAACCATTTATCTATAGGATCACATGTGGTCACTCAAAGATAGCAAATGACGGCAAGATCTCTCTCTCACTCAAGGCTGGTGCCAATTGTTACCAACCCATGGAATATCTCTATCGACATCACCCTACAGTATTCAATGCTGGTTTTCTCACTTGAACTGAAATTGAGTGAATTTTATCAGATTTTAGAATGAAGTAATTACTTTCCGCCCTTTACGATTGCTTAATTGAGGAGAGATTATAGTGTCTTAGTGACACCGATAGAAGGGGGGGGGGTTACATTTGACAACAGAAGCTGGTGTGCTTCCTGTTCAGCAATGGAAATTCTATATTTCAGGATGTGTTTTTGTATGCAACAAAAATATTTTCTGGTAAATGTTGTGAAACCATAACCTTACTGTACATATATTATGGACATTTTCTTATGTAATGCAAAAAGTCTAAATGATAACCCTTTAAATGTATTCATGTTAAACACAGCGTTTGTCTTTTCACTATTCATGTCGATGAGCCTGGCAGCTGAGTGGCTGGCAGCAACACCATTGTCATGGTAACGGTATTGCACAGGAGAGATCTGAAAGCGAATCAGGATGATAGAAGGCTGATTCAGTAAATGTGTAGTTTTATCTTTAAATTGTATTGTGATTAATTCTATAATTTGATATTTGAAAGAGCAGAAACTAAAATGTGTTTGTTGGTGAACAGATAGCTAGAAAGCAGGTAATTCATTTAACCAATGCTTTACTGCCATTGTTGGCAGTGTTTATTCTTGTGGTGGTGCTGCACTGTTTTGTGAAGCTTATGAGCTTCAGGACTAGGCTAGTGGATAGAGAATTCACATCTATTGCAATAATCAAGGAACACACAGTGCGGTCTGTACCAGACAGCATCACCATTGATTATGAAGTGTAATTTATATTGATTATTTATTGTAAAAGGTACAAAAAGAGTAGTGTAAAGAATGAAGACTGGCTTTATACATGGACCAACTGTTAAAGTGAAATTAAGTTAAATGTAGCCTGTTTCCTCCCTTTATACAGTAGATAACAACTATTGAGGTAAACCATGTTTATCACACTGTGAAATACAGCTACAACATTGTCAATATTCCATAAAAAAATGTTGAAGTAGACTAGCTAGCTAATTCAAGATCCTCAGACATAAACAGCTTGCTTAGCTTGTTTCATTTAGCATGTTTTAGCCATGCCGTCCTTACATTGGAACTCTTCAGTATATATTACCACTTATTCTGCAATGTTGCTTTTTGATCTGCCTTTCACCCATCTTACCAGGGCTGGACAAAATAACGGAAACTCCACATGGCAAAGGATTGTTACTTTGAAGTAAATAAATTACAATTACAAATGTAGCAGCAGAATTTAGATTAGGTTGATTGCCAATTAGCAGTGTCTGCTATGTAAGAGGTTTGACCATTAACACTGTGATATTTGACTTTTCACAGCAACATGGGGCAACTAACAGATTTAGTAAGGCCAAATAGTCGGTGCCTGAATGGCAAGTGCATCAGTCATGAAAACTGCAAAGTTATTCAATGGGACAATGGAGACATTCTCAAAAAGTCAAAATGTCAAAAGGTACAGCAGAAGCATGGTGAAGCTGACCGACAGGGATAGATGTACACTTAACAGGATATAGTTGCTCAATACCCCAAAAGCACAGCAACGAAAATGACCACAGAATTGAATCAGAACCTCTGTGACCCAGCCAAAAATAAATAAATATGTTGTGAGCTTCACAAAGCTGGAATTAATGGCAGGGCTGCCGTTTGGCAACCGCTTATATTAAGTCCAATGTACAAAGTCACATAACCGTAAGGAGCACACCGCCCCTGAGCAATAAAACAAGTAATATGGTCTTTCGCCGTGTTTCCTGTCCATGTCCAGACACGTATAGTTTGGACAAATCCAAGGTATTCCTTCAGCTCTCAATGTCTGTTGCAATGTTGTGGGAGTCATTGTGTCCGATGATTGCTCTGGGTGGTCATTTTACAGGACCAGGTGCTCCCAGGTGTTCCCTAATGATGTTCTAAAATTCCAGGATGAGAATGCCTCCATTGGAGGCCCCCATACACCACGCTAAACTAATTCAAGACTGGTTTTATGGACACCAGGACGATGTCAAACTCAATCGCCAGATCTGAACATCATTTGACCTTTATGGGAAGTTCTGGAGCGCAGAGTGCGATGAAGGTGTTCACCTTCTTCATAGCTCCAAGAACGGGAGGCTTTTTCTTTGTGGAGAATGGTGTAGTATTCCACTACACATAGTTCAGGATTTGTATGTGTAACGTTGCAGGAAGGAGGCTGGACACAGTCGCAGGGAGAACGGAGGGCTGATACATAACTAAAACATAAAATATCTAGAGAACAGAAATTAAAACCACATGAAAACAGAACAACCTTACACAGGAATGTAATCCAAATACTGAAATAATAACAAGACACATGACAAAACAAGGAACGTCTTTTTGAAAGTAAATGTAGAAAAATGGTAGTTTGCATTTCATAAATGTGGTCACCATATATTTCTAGTTGTCAACGGTCTATTTGATACATTCCTCTTCACATTAAAATATTATTGTCTCAGTTGCTTGTACATAGTGTCTCTGCTCTCAACTGCTATGATAAATTGGATTTTTGGGCCATCAGATGGAACATGTGTATCCACTACTACCGATTTGGAATATCTGATAATACAATATTGCCCTTAGGACCTTCAAAAGGAATTCACAGCGCTCATCATCCTTGCAGCATACATTCCACCATGTAAAACATGTTAGCCAACGTTAAACTAGCAGGCAACGTTCAACTTGTTCTTAAAGATCTGTACAGGGCCATTAACAGGCAGAAAGGTGGCCACCCAACTTGGCTTTCCTAGTGGCCGATGGCTTCAACCAAGCCAACCCTAAAAACAGTTTTACTTCAATAATACCAGCATGTCACATTCCAGACAAGTGTGATTAGACTTTTGCTAGACAATTGCTTATCTATCATCTACCTCTTGTCCTCTTCTGGGTTTGTCTGATCAGTCAGATTAAACCATCCTTTTAGTCCAAAAAAATGATGTCCACTGTTCTGCAAAAGTTCTTCAGCCAGCTGTGCAGATCTAGTAGCCATGAGAATCTCTTGCTGCTGCTTTCAAGCGATGACACTGTGGCGAGACAATTAGTAGCTTCTGAGAGTAGCTTCTGAGAGAGTTTGTTAATGCATAAATTGAAGTCCTCTTTCAGCTGTTCCAGGCTAGCGAGTTTGTTATCGTTTGAGCTTGCATTGACTGTGACTGTGTCGACTTTCACTATCTGGCTGAAAACACAAAGAAACTGCCCAGTTGTCTATTTTACCTGAGCTCCAGTGCAACACAGACACATGCCTAAACATTGAGTTAACCGTGATGATGGTTGATGGGTTATTGTGCCTTATTCCTCTGTAGTTGTTCAGGGTTTTCCTCTTGCTCTGATTGAAAGTGACCTCATAGCCCTCCAGGATGAAGCAGTTTCATCATTGAAAGTCCGGCCTGATTTTCTTCTCCTGGATCTCCTGCAAAATATTCACTGCTGGGGCTTGACATAGTCCATAGCTAAATGGAGTGCCAAACCTGCACTTCACATTTTTGAAAACCAGCAAGCCAGAAACTTTGTTAATTCTTGACAGAGCTGTCCAGAGCACTGGAACACCACACTTTTTTTTCAAGGGAATGCGTAGGACACCAGATGCTTTCTTTAAACAATTAGCCTAACCTGTTACCAGCCCAGATGAACACATTGGGGAAAAGGGTGAATAAGAGCATGATTTGCTAATGAAAAATGAAGATGCAATATAGAGTGGGCATTCAGGTAGGGATTGCTGTAAAAGATAGGGTGTATCTCTTCTCATGTAATGGGTCGTGAATAAAAGACAAGGATTGAGGAACACACAACTGAGATCCCCCCTGTGTGTTTGTGTGTGTGTGTGTGTGTGTGTGTGTGTGTGTGTGTGTGTGTGTGTGTGTGTGTGTGTGTGTGTGTGTCTGTGTGTCTGTGTGTGCTGTGCATACAGTATACTGCATTTGTTCTCTAATTAATGTTTGTATATAAACATTTGTGGTAACCTACCTTTGCACGTTAGAACACTCATCCATTTGAATCCTGCTGGTGGATTAGCCCAGGGTCTTTCAGAGGGCGGTGCAACTGGCCAGCTCTGTCTGAGATTGGGGGATTAGTGAATTAATATGGCTGCCTTGCCTCATTGCGACTGTTTGCGCAACTCAGGTGCCTGAGAGATCAATCTTGGTAGAAGGCTATAGAGAGTGTTCCCTCTAGCTCATAAGGATTCTGGCAGAGACATCTTGGTTGAGCGAACAGTGTAATAGGAAGATGAACACATTGGATGTGCTTTGGAAGATGTTTTTTGCCATCGACTGTCCCGAGTTGCTAGGACTTGCTGCGATGAAGCAGGGCCTTAATCACAAGTAAGATGTCATGAAGTTGTGACACCTTGATTTAATGGACCGACTTGTTAAAAGACACCTTTTACAGCTCTTTCATCCTAACTCAAGCACTGTTCACAGCTCAAGCATTTTTGTACAATACCTTTGACTGGGTAACTTAGTTGAGATTTGCCAGGCTGCGTACTCTGTGAAATGCATTCCTTTGCTTGAGGTATCTATAACTATGCTTTGAATTATTTTACTTGAAGAGACAAGTACACCTATTTGAATGCTGGAATGCATTGAAACATACTTATTCGCATACACTCATATGCATTCAATATTTTCAAATGCTACGGTAGATTATAAAAAATATTTTAAAAAATTCAAATACTTTCAACAGAAGATGGTGATTTGGGCCACATTATTTGCAAATACTGAAATACATTAAACATAGGTATTTAAATAACAAATAATCAAATATGTATTTGAACCCACTTCTGGTTTTGAGAAATGATTTATTATTCACTCCTACAAACCAATAAAAACAGATGGAATTGTGAATCCATCCATCCATTGTGCTGGGTTTCTGTTTGACGATGTTCATTGACTTCAAACAAAGAGAACAACACAAAATAATATGGCCCTGATGATAACATGAAAGGGTAGCAACAACCAACCCCCACACTTCTCCTGCGTGCCATTGTGTAGAAAACACTCGAGTCATAATTATGTAACACTGTTATGTGTGCGTGTGTGTGTGTGTGTATTTATTATGAGCGTAATGAGAGTGGTTTTCTAATGATCTCTCTTGTCTTATCAACTGCACAGCTCATTAAAAACACACCAATAAAATGTAAAAATTTTTCTGCTAATTTAAAAACTCTCCTGACTTTACAAATAGACACAACCAATACAGTTCCTATGCATGGTAATGAATGTTATATGAATGTAGTCATAGGAGAGATGATTTTTATCTGCTATCTCTTTTGTCAACATTCAGATTGGCTAGCTATATCTGTTGCTCATTAAATGTTGATTCTTATTATGAGGTCAGTCTATTTGGATGCAAGTTTCATTTTCTTAGACAGCGATTTAATGAGAGAGCTTCTTGCCATCAAACTTTTGTTTTGATGCTTGACATTTTGGGAGCATTAGTGGCATGAAAAATATGTTATAGAGGCAGCTAAGATTTGTGAAAATATGAGGTATATGAATCTGACAGAGAGGAAGAGAGAAATATGCCTGAGGAAGAGGTCAAGACCTTATGGGAATAGCGCGTTGTGTCTCAGTTCCATCCTGTAATAAATAAGGCATTGCAACTCCTCCTGAGCATTAATGCTGAACTTGAAGGTCCCATGATTTGATGTCTAACAACCAGAAGATTCTGTGTGTGCGTGTGCGCGCGCGTGCGTGTGTGTGTGTGTTTGTTTTTGTGTGTGTGCGTCCATGCGTTGGGATAGTAACAGATTACATGTAATAGAGGTAAAAATAACTGGGATTACGGTTACGTTGTTGTACCCAGCTGATTACATTTGGGATTACCATATGTATTAAGATTTGAATAACATTGAACACAACATCAAAACATCTCACATGCTCCGATATTGTCATGCTGATCAACCATTAACGGATGTAGGTTACTTCTTTTCTATTCAAACCAGTTAAATACTTAAAAATTCTAAAACGTCTGGTTTACTGGTCAATCCGTGGTTTTGACTGTGAGTTATTGCGCAACAATTCCCTATTGTGGGAAAAACACTTGAAAGCTTGCAATCAATCCTTTCATCTATAGCTGGATTTCACATGATTACATTTCTCCAGCCCTATCCCTCATCTTACAGAAACTGGGGCAGGAATATGCTTTTGCATTGCTTTAACTTCTGATACCCACTTGCGGATTCCCATCTGGTTTGATTTATCAGTCTGTTAGCCTGTCAATTGTCACTGGCAAAATTAGTTTTGATTGGTGGGATTATTATACATTTTTTGTATTGGTGGGATTATGAGTCGGAGACAGAATATTGAATATGAATTACATTGAATGTTCACACACACTGTTCATCCATTTAGAATTGACTGGAGTGCTAATAGTATGTGTGGTGTATGTTTTTCACTGTTCATTGCGTCTGGGTATTAATTCATATTCAGTAGTTTTAATGATCCAAGGGACACTGTTACTGATTCCTATATTTAATAAGTGACACGTCATCTCCCTGAACCCTGTGGTGTGTCTGCATGCATGTACACCAATCAGCCATAACATTATGACCACTGACAGGTGAAGTGAATAACACTGATAATCAAGTTATCATGGCACCTGTCAGTGGGAGGGATATATTAGGCAGCAAGTGAACATTCTGTCCTCAAAGTTGATGTGTTAGAAGCAGGAAAAATGGGCAAGCGAAAGGATCTGAGTGACTTTGAGATGGGCCAAATTATGATGGCTAGACGACTGGGTCAGAGCATCTCCAAAACTGCAGCCCTTGTGGGGTGTTCCCAGTCTGCAGTGGTCAGTACCTATCAAAAGTGGTCCAAGGAAGGAAAAGCGGTGAACTGGCGACAGGGTCATGGGCGGCCAAGGCTCATTGATGCATGTGGGGAGTGAAGGCTGGCCCCGTGTGGTCCGATCCAACAGACTAGCTACTGTAGCTCAAATTGCTTAAAAAGTTAATTCTGGTACTAATAGAAAGGTGTCAGAACACACAGTGCACCACAGTTTGTTACGTATGGGGCTGTGTAGCTGCTGACCAGTCAGGGTGCCCATGCTGACCCGTCCACTGCCGAAAGCGCCTACAATGAGCACGTGAGCATCAGAACTGGACCAAAGAGCAATGAAAGAAGGTGGCCTGGTCTGATGAATCATGTTTTCTTTTACATCATGTGGATGGCTGGGTGCGTGTGCTTACCTGGAGAACACATGACACCAGGATGCACTATGGGAAGAAGGCAAGCCAGCGGAGGCAGTGTGATGCTTTGGGCAATGTTCTGCTGGGAAACCTTGGGTCCTGCCATTCATGTGGATGTTACTTTGACACATACCACCTACCTGAGCATTGTTGCAGACCATGTGCACCCTTTCATGGCAACGGTATTCCCTGATGGCATTGGCCGCTTTCAGCAAGATAATGCGCCCTGCCACAAAGTAAAAATGGTTCTGGAATGGTTTGAGGAACACAACAACGAGTTCAAGGTGTTGACTTGGCCTCCAAATTCTCCAGATCTCAATCCAATCAAGCATCTATGGGATGTGCTGGACAAACATGTCCGATCCATGGAGGCCCCACCTCGCAGCTACCAGGGCTTCAAGGATCTGCTGCTAACATCTTGGTGCCAGATACCACATCACACCTTCAGAGGTCTAGTGGAGTCCATGCCTCGACGAGTCAGGGCTGTTTTGGCGGCAAAAGGGGGACCTACACAATATTAGGCAGGTGGTCATAATGTTATGGCTGATCGGTGTATGTGTGTGTTTGTGTGTTATGTGTGTTTGTGTGTCTGTCTGTTTAAGGGGACAGAGTGCTATTCCCCCAGGCCAAAGACACGGTAGCTGTAATCAGAGCAAAGTGAGTTGGGAGTCATTACTCAACCCTAGGGTTGAAATGAATAGCCCCAATCTCCAGTGTGTGGGTTTCTAATCCTGCCTGTCTCTTCCAGGTTGAGGGGTGTGTGTTGGGGGTCCAGTGGGTGGGATGTGTGTGTGTGTGTGTGTGTGCACCCAGTGCCCACCTTCTGCTCAGCCGTATGGTGTGCGGGTACAGAGCATGTGGGCGACCTGGCCTTCTCCTTACCCTAGCCCGCTCCTCGCATCTGCTCTGCCTGATCATCACGCTCCCAACATTTGCTTACTCAAATAATCACTATCTTTCTTCTGGCTCCTCTCAAAAATAGCCATTACCCTTGTAGCATTAATGCCACCCTTATGTTTATTGCAAAGCTCAAATGCATGTTAATCTTTAATCCCACATTATTGACTCAGTAATGAACAGCAAAGCTAATGGTTCTGAGCTGGTTGACTAGACTATTAAAAGCTAAATTCCAGTATGTTTTCTCACCAATGCTTAAAGGGGTTACTGATCTCTTTGTTTGGTATGATAATGACTGGCAGTAACTGAGAAGTTTCTAGCTCAAATGCCTGATATGGCAAATAACAATCTGTTGTTCTGTCGGATAGATCTTGGAAGACAATCTGGATAATTGCATTTTCTTAATTACTTAAAATGTAAAGAAAAAAATTGGAAAGACAGCACAAAGCGAATTCAAAGTGAGCTAGATATTCTGTACTTTTTCATGTTAAATCATTAGTAATATAGATCTGGTCCACCATTTCCTCTGTTCTCTACCCTGCCCTCATGGCTTAATTGGCTGGATCTGCCTACCATGCAGTACCATTAAACCAAATGAGATGGTGGTCTCAGACAGGTACCTTTTCTCCCCTGTTGACAGTGGGAATATAAGAGAGGGGAAAAGAGTATGAGACAGGTTCACCCAGCGACACCCCAACACACACACACACACACACACACACACACTCAAAGACACACAAGACCACCTGCCCCAGAAATGTCAATGTGACTCAGTGTTTGTCCTTCTGTTGTTATTGAAGAAAAGTAGAGATGTTTAATAAACCAAGGCATGTATGAGTCTGGATACCTGATGTTTTTTTTTTCTATAGACCACTTGTTCTGACCAGTTCTATCGCATTAATCAAAATGGTAGCTTTGTTTTGTAGGCTTTTCGCTGACTATGCAAATAAAATGGGTGTGGAATTCCAAGGGCCTCCTGATATGATATTGTCCCAGTACTTCCGTGGCAATACACTTGGCTTTCCGATGCTCACAATTTTAGATTTACTGCTATTTGATACTGTAATTCGATTACAATTTAATGCAACAAACATATTGCTTGCCAAACGTCTGCTACAGTTGGAAAGAGACAGTTCTGACTTATAATGAGAAGTTGAACAAGCTATAAATCCTAGAGTTTTGCTGCAAGTACAGCCAACCAACACAAAAATAATATGATATTGTCAAAACAATACCATACAATGGAAATATAAGTAGGATCATTTGTCAGACCTAATATCACAGTAGATAACTGTATCGATTAATTGTTGCAGAACTGGCTGATATACTAACTATACATTTCCTTTTTGCTGTGTTTGGTAATATAGCTAGCTAGAACATCAGAGCAAATAAAACATGTAACAGTTTCACTCCAACTGCCCACGCAGGACTCGAACCAGCCATCCTCTGAACTTAAAGAACTTAAACTGTCGCCCAGGAAGCATCTTTAACAACTCCCCACAAAAGCTTTGGGGAGAACAGCTTCAAGAACTGGGAGTGAATGACGTAACTGATTGAAATGCGATCAGCACCGGCTACTAATTGACTAACCATTTCACAGCCGTTACACACGTACTGTGATGGCGCTAATTACCATAAATGACGTGCAGAACAAGAGACATTTAATGTTATTTAATAGCTTATGTACAAAATTCAAAGTAGCAGTTGCAGTAGTAGTCAGTGTAGTTGAAAAATATGCCTAGGTTGATGCCTGTTGTATTGTATGTGCCTAGCATGTACTCACAATTAAACATGTCTCCATTTCCAAGGTAACAGAAAATGTACCTGTTGCTCAAGTGATTAGGGGCTGGTCTTTTCTAAAGTACACTTTCACTTTAATCCACTTTCACATTAAAGACACTTGTCTTTTCACATTAAAGAATGCAGTTGTCATTCTTTGTCATTATCCGTCACCCAGACACCGGGACTCTTAGTATGTAATTAACTAGTTATTTGGATCAGACAGAGAGATGAGTGTGTCAGACAAACAAACACTCAAATATAGACACACAGAGCCATGAAATATGAACACATTATGCGCCAGACAGGGGACGGTAAGCAATAAAGAACGCCTAGGAGTTCACAGGTGGTTAAACAGGCTGTTATTATCTGTTTATATCATGCAATATACATGATACCTACTTCCCCTTTAGTAAATGTGCTAGTATATTGTTTTTAGACAGCCTTATATCATCAATTATGTTTCCATTTGGAGAAATTAAGTCCAAGTGTAATTATAGCATCACAAACATGGGACAGGTTGTGGACAGATGTTTTTCCCGCAGAAGCGTGGAATGAGTTTTGTAGAAACAGACTCATTTTATTGTTCATTAATCAAAATGTTTTTTGTCATCATTTATTTTTGGTGTTTTCTGCGATATTAGAACTTTTTCCTAGTCATCAAAAATACAACAACCAACCAGGGATTGGAAAGATGCTTCGTTGTAGGAAATGTTCCATTCTGAGGTGAGGGCAGATTAACAGAGTGCAAATGGTAGAGAAAGAAAGAGAGATGAGTGAGCAAGAGAGACAGAGAGAGCGGCAGAGACAAAGCAAGAGGGAGGGAGAGGGAGACAGGAAGCAAAGAAAGCGAGCAAGAGACGAGAGAGAGCAGAGGGAGAGAGTGAGAGAAAGAGAGAGAACATTTGAATGAAATTGAATTGAAATAGAGTGAGTGTTGTAGACCTATGCCCAGTATTAATCCATGGCTATTAAACCCTTGTCTGAGATATTTGGTCAGCTACCTTATATGGACTAGGAAACAGAAGTGTTAGCATTCCCATGTAATCCTGTTGGGAGGTTAAACCATTACTTTTCCGTGGAACTTTTCTGTCCATCCACCAGCAGCAGGAATGCCGGGTCAGTGGTATGATGAATACAGCCAGTGACACAGCCTGAAAGCCTGAACAGCACTACATAATATATAGGGATATCTTTCAGGTGCACTGGCGTATGTAATGTGATAAGAAGAGGTTATTGTGTCTGTGTGTGTGTGTGGGTCTGTGTGTGTATGTGTGTGCCTGTGAATGCGTACATGTCTGCACAAAGACAGAGAGGGTCTGGCGCCGACAGGCGAGAGGGACCTGACCTATTCGCAGACTGGAGGCGCAGACAGCCGAGTGTGAAAAGTCACCACCAGGGACTGGGATCATGGGCTGGCGGACAGAGGAGGGGGGGGCAGGGAGGACCACAAGTCGCCCCCCCCCCGACTGCCCACTAAATTCTATAGCTAAAAATGAAGGTTCTGTAGTCACAACAGAAAATGTCAGTATTTAGGATGTAATTGGAATTTTTTTTTATTTAAATGCAAAGTTATGGAAGGATGAAGAGAGATATTCAGGGCAAATAAAAAAGAAACAAAGGCTCCACATATTTTTGCAAGCTGCAGGTAAATGGTGCAGATTTTGAAGCTAAATTGGGTCATTCAAAACTTCTGCGACATCGTACTACAGTGTGCGACATTGTACTACAGTGTGTGAAACTTTCAATGATACATTCCTGCACATGCACCCCGTCTGTGTATTGCGGTACTGCACAAATAAATTGATGTTCTCCTTGTGTTTGTATGTTGGTAACATTAGTGTAATATAGTTTGAAATTAAATAACATTACCTCAGTGACGTGTATTTCCAATCGTGATCAGTTGATTTGCTGTGTGTCATGCACAACCCTGTTTCCAAAAAAGTTGTGACACTGTAAAATGCAAAGAAAAACAGAACGCAATGATGTGCAAATCATTTAAACCCTATATTCAATAAAAATAGTACAAAGACAAGATATCAAATGTTGAAACTGAGAAATTGTATTGTTTCTTGGATACATGCTTACTTTGAATTTGATGCCAGCAATATGTTTCAAAAAAGCTGGGACAGATGCAACAAAAGACTGGATATGTTGTGTACTCCTGAAAAACTAAATCTGGTATAATGTTACACAACTAATTAGGACAGTTGGCAACAGGTTAACAACATGATTGGGTATCAAAAGATCATTCCAGAGAGGATGGGTCTTTCAGAAGTAAAGATTCGGAGGGGTTCACCACTCTGTGAAAGACTGCACAAGCATAGTGCAACAATTTAAGAATAATGGATCTCAATGTAAAATTGCAAAGGATTTGGGGATTTCATCATCTATGGTGCATAATATCATTAAAAGATTAAGAGAATCCGGAAAAATCTCTGTACATAAGGGACAAGGCCAAAACCAATACTGGATGGCCGTGATCTTCGTGCCCTCTGGTGGCATTACATTAAAAACCGACACAATTCTGTAGTGGACATCACTGCATGGGCTCTGGAACACTTCCAAAAACCATTGTCTGTGAACACAGTATGTCACACAAAACTCGACCATGCAAAGAAGAAACCATATATAAACAGGATCCAGAAAAGCCTGCGCCTTCTCTGGGCCTGAGTTCATTTAGGATGGACTGAGGCGTAGTGGAAAACTGTCCTGTGGTCTGACAAATCAAAATTTGAAATTATTTTTATATATAGATGCAGCGTCTTCCAGGCTAAATAGCATACAGTACAAAGGCCAGCATCTGTGATGTATTTGGGTGCATTAGTGCACATGGCATGGGTGACTTGTACATTTGCGAAGGCACCATTGATGCTGAACAATATATACATGTTTTGGAGCAACTTATGCTTCCATCCAGACAATGTATTTTTCAGGGAAGCCCTTACTTATTTCAGCAGGACAATGCCAAACCACATTCTGCATGTATTACAACAGCATGGCTCCATAGTAAAAGAGTCTGTGTGCTAAACTGGCCTGCCTGTAGTCCAGACCTGTAACCCATTGAAAACATTTGGCACATTATGAAACGAAAAATACGACGAAGGAGACTCAAACTGTTGAGCAGCTGAAATCTTATATCAAGCATGAATGGGAAAACATTTCCCTTTCAAAACTACAATTGGTCTTCTCCGTTCCCAAACGCTTACAGAGTATTGTTAAAAGAAGAGGTGATGCAACACAGTGGTAAACATGCCCCTGTCCCAACTTTGTTGAAATGTGTTGCTGCCATCAAATTCAAAATGGGCATGTATTTTTCCCAAAACAATAGATATTCTCAGTTTCAACATTAGCTATGTTGTCTTTGTACTATTTTCAATAAAATACAGGGATAAATGAATTCCCGACTTTTTCGGAAACAGGGTTTTGTTTCCATACATGGCAGCATGGCAAGTATGTTAGAGGTCCTGGCAGTGTAAACTGTTTGTGAGTTCAGGCTTACAGACGAGACCGGAACATATTCATACTACCCTTATGTATAAATATATTCCTTTCCCTATGTCCGTTGTGGTAAAATGGGACAGGATATTTCGCTGCCCAGCGAGGAGATGTCACCACCTTCTGTCTGTCCTTCTCTGTTTCTCTCCGTTTTTTCCACCATGCCGCTTAGTGACTCTTAAGGATGTTGTCATATTTTCCTCCTCCTCTCTTCTCCGATACCATCCCTTTCCCCTCTTCTCCTATACTTCCCTTCCTCCCCCGTGTCTGGAACTCAAAGCCTTTGTAGGTTAGGTTGCACTCTGTCTCCCTAAAAGACCCGTGTGCTAGGCATGAGATAGCCTGTCTTCTGAATTTGGTGCTCTTTGTGTGTGTGTGGAGGGTCATTAAAAGCAAGAGAGGTGACTCACTCCCCAGAAAGTGTTCCACTGGCCTGGTGTAGTGGGGGCGGGAGCGCAGGGTGGTGGTGGGGGAAGCACGAGTTGTGGGTGTGTGGGATGTTAGCGCAGGTGTGGGACGTTAGCGTGGGCGTGGTGGGTTACAGTGGGTGTGGGGGGTTATCGTGGGTGTGGGGAGTTGCTGTGGCTGTAGGGAGTTAGCGTGGGTGTGG
>JACXGI010009989.1:0-28471 GCA_016801175.1 Esox masquinongy | reverse complement strand
AGCTTCCAAAGCATCAGAGGGATCTCATTGTTGAAAGATATCAGTCAGGAGAAGGGTACAAAAGAATTTCCAAAGCATTAGATATACCATGGAACACAGTGAAGACAGTCATCATCAAGTGGAGAAAATATGGCACAACAGAGACATTACAAAGAACTGGACGTCCCTCCAAAATTGATGAAAAGACGAGAAGAAAACTGGTCAGGGAGGCTTCCAAGAGGCTTACACCAACATTAAAGGAACTGCAGGAATTTCTGGCAAGTACTGGCTGTGTGCTACATGTGACAACAATCTCCTGTATTCTTCATATGAATGGGCTATGGGGTAGGGTGGCAAGATGGAAGCCTTTTCTTACAAAGAAAAACATCCATGCCCGGCTGAAGTTTGCAAAAACAAACATCAAGTCCCCCAAAAGCACATGGGAAGATGTGTTATGGTCTGATGAAACTTTTTGGCCATAATTCCAAAAGGTATGTTTGGCGCAAAAACAACACTGCACATCACCCAAAGAACACCATACCCACAGTGAAGCATGGTGGTGGCAGCATCATGCTTTAGGGCTGTTTTTCTTCAGCTGGAACCGGGGCCTTAGTCAAGATAGAGGGAATTATGAACAGGTCCAAATACCAGGCAATTTTGGCACAAAACCTTCAGGCGTTCGTTAGAAAGCTAAAGATGAAGAGGAAGTTTACCTTTCAGCACGACAAAGACACAAAGCACACATCCAAATCCACAAAAGCATGGCTTCACCAGAAGAAGATTAACGTTTTGGAATGGCCCAGCCAGAGCCCAGACCTGAATCCAATTGAACATCTGTGGGGTGATCTGAAGAGGGCTGTGTACAGGAGATGTCCTCGCAATCTGACAGATTTGGAGCGCTTTTGCAAAGAAGAGTGGGCAAATATTGCCATGTCAAGATGTGCCATGCTAAGAGACTCCTACCCAAAAAGACTGAGTGCTGTAATAAAATCAAACGGTGCTTCAACAAAGTATTAGTTTAAAGGTGTGCACACTTATGCAACCAGGTTATAGTGAGTTTTTTATTTTTCCCCCTCAAATATTTCAGTTTGTTTTTCAATTGAATTGTTCACGTTATGGGTCACATTAATGGTGGAAAAATGTTCTGACATGATTTATCTTTGTCTCATTCTTTTACATCACAAGAACCTGGCATTTTAACAGGGGAGTGTAGACTTTTTATATCCACTGTATGTCAATGTTAAACCAAAATGTTCAAAAATTAAATACTAAAAGTTAAATGTTCACTATACATAATAAAAATCACATGAAATAGTTCATCTTTCAAATGTACAGTATGTGCACAACCACTGAACTGTCAAATGTTCAGGGGACGGGGCACTACCATGCACTGAGCCTAAATCACATGATCTGTCAATTAACCAGTTAAACATTGGTTAGGTTACTGTATCTCACAAAAGTGAGTACACCCCTCACATTTTTTGTAAATATTTGATTATATCTTTTCATGTGACAACATTGAAGAAATGACACTTTGCTACAATGTAAAGTAGTGAGTGTACAGCTTGTATAACAGTGTAAATTTGCTGTCCCCTCAAAATAACAAAACACATAACCATTAATGTCTAAACTGCTGGCAACAAAAGTGAGTACACCCCTAAGTGAAAATGTTCAAATTGGGCCCAAATTGTCAATATTTTGTGTGGCCACCATTATTTTCCAGCACTGCCTTAACCCTCTTAGGCATGGAGTTCACCAGAGCTTCACAGGTTGCCACTGGAGTCCTCTTCCACTCCTCCATGACGACATCACGGAGCTGGTGGATTTTAGAGACCTTGCACTCCTCCACCTTACGTTTGAGGATGCCCCACAGATGCTCAATGGGGTTTAGGTCTGGAGACATGCTTGGCCAGTCCATCACCTTTAACCTCAGCTTCTTTAGCAAGGCAGTGGTCGTCTTGGAGGTGTGTTAGGGGTCGTTATCATGTTGGAATACTGCCCTGCAGCCCAGTCTCCGAAGGGAGGGGATCATGCTCTGCTGCAATATGTCAGAGTACATGTTGGCATTCATGGTTCCCTCAATGAACTGTAGCTCCCCAGTGCCGGCAGCATTCATGCAGCCCCAGACCATGACACTCCCACCACCATGCTTGACTATAGGCAATACACACTTGTCTTTGTACTCCTCACCTGGTTGCCGCCACACACGCTTGACACCATCTGAACCAAATAAGTTTATCTTGGTGTCATCAGACCACAGGACATGGTTCCAGTAATCCATGTCCTTAGTCTGCTTGTCTTCAGCAAAATGTTTGGGGGCTTTCTTGTGCATCATCTTTAGAAGAGGCTTCCTTCTGGGACGACAGCCATGCAGAACAATTTGATGCAGTGTACGACGTATGGTCTGAGCACTGACAGGCTGACCCCCCACCCATTCAACCTCTGCAGCAATGCTGGCAGCACTCATACGTCTATTTCCCAAAGACAACCTCTGGAAATGACGCTGAGCACGTGCACTCAACTTCTTTGGTCGACCATGACGAGGCCTGTTCTGAGTGGAACCTGTCCTGTTAAACTGTTGTATGGTCTTGGCCACCATGCTGCAGCTCGGTTTCAGGGTCTTGGCAATCTTGTAGCCTAGGCCATCTTTATGTAGAGCAACAATTCTTTTTTTCAGATCCTCAGAGAGTTCTTTGCCATGAGGTGCCATGTTGAACTTCCAGTGACCAGTATGAGGGAGTGTGAGAGCGATAACACCAAATTTAACACACCTGCTCCCCATTCACACCTGATACCTTGTAACACTAACGAGTCACATGACACCGGGGAGGGAAAATGGCTAATTGGGCCCAATTTGGACATTTTCACTTAGGGGTGTACTCATTTTTGTTCCCAGCAGATTAGACGTTAATGGCTGTGTGTTGAGTTATTTTAAGAGGACAGCAAATTTACACTGTTATACAAGCTGTACACTCACTACTTTACATTGTAGCAAAGTGTCATTTCTTCAGTGTTGTCACATGAAAAGAAATAATCAAATATTTGCAAAAATGTGAGGGGTGTACTCACTTTTGTGAGATACTCTACATATGCAAATACAACGCCTCTCAAAGGACTCTCAAAGGTCCCGCTCCCCATGGACCATTCCACATTGTATTTTATTTCAGAGCTGTATTTGTCTTGTGTTTCTCTATTGTAATATGATAAGCATTATCCACATCCACCAGTTGGATTTGCATCTCCAATTCCACCAATTTTAAATAGGTTAGCATTATTCATGTCAGTATTTTGGATTATAGTAGAGTTAGAGGAAGGAACTGAGTAGGAGGATGATTGATCCTTTTACTTTGACAGTCAGGCTGACACTAGACACTAAGCCTGACTGGTAGAGCACTGGACACATTGACATACATTTTAGTAATTTAGCAGAACCTCTAACTCAGAGCGACTTACACTAGTAAGTGCATGCATTTTCACACTTTTGCATACTGGTCACATGCACCAGTAAAACCCAAATACATGGCATTGTAGGCCCAATTCTTCATTTACTGTGGTCCACAGGACATCTAACATGACTGTTACAGTAACGCATGACTTTAGCCTACAAATACATCAGAAAAAGAGTTAGGCTATGTAAACAGGATGTAGTTTAAGGGTATTGGGGGTAACCAAAACACATTTATTTAAACTATTATCATTTAAAAATAAATTGCATTAGAATATATAAAATATACCATAGCAAAAAAATTGGCAGTTTGAGATTTTAATCCTGAAAAAATATGTCCACTTATTGTTTGAAGTAGGACAACATAGCTAGTTAAGTAGGGGAAAAAAAAACTAGGTGCTGGAAAACCTAGGTAAAGCATGGGTAAAATGTGGAATAATAGTGCATCTGTTAAGTTTTTTTGGTTTAGACCAATCCATCCTTTTCATATAATTTCTCCAGCAAGCCAATACTTCAAAGTCTGCGTTTTGTTTTACAGAGCTGAATGGCTTCATGGGGCATGTTTCAAATGACAAGACAAACTGTTCGACTATCCTAATTAGCCGGTAATGGCACTGTTGTAATTACTATCAGATATAAAATAATTAAGGAGAAAAAGAGTATTTATTTGGGGCAGAATAATAATATATATTATTTTTGCAGAGAAACATTAGTTTTTGTTTTGTTTACTTATTTTAACACTTTTTAAATCATACAATGACTGTCAGGTTAAAGTGTAGAATGTCAGCTTATATGTTAGGGTATTTTCATTCATATACTGTACATATTCACTACCAGTCAAAAACATTTTGAGTTCCAACCGAAGTGTCTTTGTGAGATGCAGTGTGGTTGAACGGATGATCTCTGCATGCATGGTTCCCATCGTGAAGCATGGAGGAGGAAGTGTTATGGTGTGGGGGTGCTTGGCAGGTGACACTTTCTGTGATTTATTTAGCATTCAAGGCACAGTCAACCAGCATGGCAACCACAGCATTCTTCTGCGATACACTATCCCATATGGTATAAACTTAGGGGGGCTAGCATTTACTTTTCAACAGGACAATGACCCAAAACACACCTTCACAGTGAAGAGAGAGAGAAGTGGTGCTGGCTTCCAAAATCTCCCAACCTTAACCCAATTGAGATGGTTTGGGATGAGTTGGACCACAGAGTGAAGGAAAAGCAGCCAAAGCATTGACAGGTACTCTAAGTACTTGTCTTACCATTAGGAACTGAAACTATTTGGACAAATTCACGTGTTTATTAACATAGTCAGAAGTTTGATATTTGGTCCCATATTCCTAGCACACAATTACCAATATCAAACCTTTTAGTGCACAAAATTGATGGATACATTTAAAAATTTGTGCTGTGCTGCATTTACCCAATGTTTAATCAGGTTTTTGTATTTGTTTTTGTAAGCTCAACATGTCGTTTGAGAAAATAGATGAAGACTTAAATAAAGTATGACATGCTAGATTTCAATTTGATGTTTTATTAGTTAAATATTACTCCACCAAGATAATCAAAAACAAGGTAATTAATTTCAATGACCATTACCCATAAACTCTGGGTACAATGCAGACGTTTTGTAGAGATTTATGGAGGTGGATGACAATTGGACATACAGCAACAAATGTGATAGAGTAAGTTTGTTCTATACATGCTTTTGGATAATGAGCAGTCATAAATGTATGCCTTTATCTCCTTCTAAGTACTGAATTTACATGATTTTTTAAGACAGTGCCGCTGTAGGCAGCCAGAAATTAAGATTAAATTGTTAACTGTGTTTCTTTATTTGGAATTTATTAGGCACATAAAGTAATGTTTTACTCAACCTCCTGAGGTAGGCGTAATGTAAATAATTTGGGAAATAATACATTTTTCTGGGCCAAGTTTCACCTCTCAAAAGGCAATGAATTAGTGGAACAACCCATAAATATATATTTATCTTCTGACTACTACCTATATTATGTTGCCGAAGTCAACTGATGTAGGCCTATTAATTTTCATTTTAACAAATAGATGTGTGACCTTATTATTGCCACGGCGCTGTACTGGTGGCTATGGTTGATCACTCCAGTTAATCGGGTTTATTACATGGTTTTTAACTCTTGAAAACCTTACCTTTAAAGCAAAATTCCATTAAAGCTTTATATGGTCTATAATTGGTTTCTCTCCTTTCATTTTCAGTTCACTTATTTGTTACCTATCCACAATGTTTGTGGATGTGGTGGATAATATCCAGTATAACAATAATGTATCATAGTTTAGCATCACAGAAGTTTGTGCATTCAACACATATTTTTTTTTTCTTTTTTAAAGTTTGCATACAACAAACCATTATATTTATGTAATCTTAATGTTGATATAATGTATAATTTATAAAGAACAATTACAATATCACATAGCGTGGGGCCATATATACTATTCAGAACGCAATCCCAATGCCTTCATGCTGGCATTTTGAAAACAGTTTACTGATAAATAGTGATCAAGACATCTTCATATTTGAGCATCCATTGCAGAATTATCTTCCATAACGTTCATATTAATTAACAATACATTTAGCATTTCCTTTTAAAGTTGCAATTTTGTGCCCTAAGACTAACAAACTCACAGGCTTTTGCTAATGTGTTCAATCTTCCCAAAATCCATTTCATGCGCGTAACATCCAAAACACTTTTTTGCTTCAAGTATCCTGTTTGGGGTATACACTCCCTCCAAGGTTTACTATACACATACTAAAAGGATAATTTATATTCTGTTTGTCCATTCTGTGAGACATTCTGTGAGACAAGTTGGGATTATGTGCAGACATAATGTCCATAATGCTGGAATCACTGATAACGATCAACCATAAATAATTGTTTCGCACAGAAGTTACGAGTATACGATATGTAGGCCACACCTACTGCAAAAGCTGGTTGAACATTGGCTCCTTTGAAATCAGCAGTCTCATCACTCAGAGGTCAACACAATAACAGAGGATGAATGTTGTGCAAATGTTTGTGAATGCTTTTCAATGAGTCTCTCTGCTTATTTATTGCTGTGCACATACACACACACACACACACAGTTTACAAGGAGACCCTGGGGGGGGGGGGCATGGAAATTGATACCTCGTCAACAGCAGTAATGGTGTCATGGCCTTGCCTTGCCCCCTGTACCAGCTCTCTGGGTGTTTCTTTCCCATCACATTAAATCATTGATCTACTTCATTAAATCAAATTCCTTCTCTTTGGGTAGAGAAGAAAGACAAAGAGAGAGAGGTTTTGGGTTGTTTGAGGGAAAGAACAAGGCTGCTACTTTTTTCCTCCAAATGTATTGGTGTGTAAACTGTTCTTTTCAAATCATATTTTAAGGACTGGCAATGGGATTTTTGTTGTTTGCATAACCATGCATATAGTGATTAAACTGTACATTATAACAAACCGACATTTCCCTTTCATCTAATATTACATTGATCTTGTCATTGCCCTCTAGTGGACTTAATAGACAAGAACATATTTCCTTGCTTTTGTCCGTGGTCCCATTACTGCAAGCGCATCACAAATGGCCCCATATTCCCTACCTGGTGCATTACTTTTGACAAAAACATTTTGGACCTTGAAATATTATACTATAAGATGAATAGGGTCTCATCTGGAAAACTATCACACAAAAATTGCATCTTGTTGGGCAACTGTTACTAAGAGAGTAGAAAACTCTGCAACATTTTGTGTTGTTACTTCATGGTGGTATTTGAAATGTTAAACTTGTTAAATTTTCTCTAATGAGCATCAATAAGGATCAAAATGGTATCATTTTACTATTTAGGGCATCTGCGTGTAGCCTAGACCTAGTTAAGAATAAAATATTGGCTATGTAGTATATGATAATGATAAAACAATATTTCTCTTTTTAGACATAATCCGAAAGTGTCATTATCATCATCAGTATCATAATCAACAGCAATAACAATCAGCTACCACCCACGTCATCCAATTACTTGTGTTTGCATCTTGGCGCAACCGCCACAGTCTCCTTTACACTAGCATCATATCTATAGGGCATGGGAATCGTATTGCGATGATATAGTTTAGCTTATCATCCAAGATTCCATTACGCTGTGAGCCGCGCACCACCCGGTCCAAAATGGGAGTGTTATAATATGCGGCTCTGATGGGGGTTCAGGGGGAGAAAGAGCGCAGGCGCAGTCACTGAAGGTATGGTTGAAAACCGACAGCTATGCCGCGTAGCGCAGAATCCAAGCTTAATGTGTCTAACAACATCATTAGATGTGCATCCACTGAGAGGAACTGAGGAGTGGACAAAGAAAACCGAACGGAACAGCTGAAACGCAATAATTATTGTCTTCTCCGGATAACTTCGTCTTCAACCGCTCGACGAGCCAAGGCGACGATTATTCTTTCCCCGGGCATGCGAGAGAGATACCATCACCACCAATGTTTCTCCTAGCCTCCGCCTGAGACGCCAGGGATTTACTCCTTGTCCGTTTGGTTTTATTTACTATTAATAAAACAAGCACACAAAATATAAAGAGGGTCATTATGGTTTTCTTAGCATTCCACTCTAGAAGACGTTTGAATAGATTTTATCTAGGACCGTTGGTTTTGCAATTCTTGCTGTGGATTTTATGTGCTGTGAACGGAGAGGAGCAACCGTTCAGCGTAGAGGTAAGGACGGACAAGGGGGGACTGTTTTTTTCGTTCACTGGTGGTTTTCATTCATTCTTTGTATTTAAAAAACAATACAAATGTGATTGTTATGCATGACATTATTTGATTTAAGTAAAAACGGTTAGGTATAGCCTACAGTATTAGCGCTCAATGATTTAAGGATGAAGTTGGATTTCGCTTCATTAACTGCATCCCACTCTATCTGTGCGTGTTTATGAGGTGTGAACTAGATATAATGTAATGGAACTGTTTCTTTTCACCCTCCTTTCCTACACGCTACTAACATATTAATACATGGAATGCGCTTATATCATAACCCTATTTTAGGCAATTTTACGAATGACAGGCATCGTTGGATGATTACGGTGAAATACATCACCAACTTCGTACAGTGGAGTGGTATTGTTATACACTGATCTAACTTGTGTTGTATCCTCATTCAAACTCCTTTGCTTCATTATCATAACGCAGCACATGTGTTATGGTAGATTGGGTAAACTATTGCCATTTAACTATACGCCAAGTATGTTATGTCCCATACAAGTAGTCTACAATGTGAATAATATTCATACAGCCTTTAAAAACATAACTTACCAAAAACTTACTAATAGTCGGAGTACTTAACTGTTACACTACTCATTTGGTTCAACAACGCTTTTGTCTGTAAAATTGAGTGTTTTAGTAGCATAATTCAGGGCGAATCATAAGACGCGCTGTATGCCACGTTATAACATCGTAATGACTTGTTATAACATGTTAACAATATTGACTGCACAGCAATATTACTCGTTCAGATGCTGTTCATATTCTTCTCCAAACTGAAGGGAAAAAAAATAAAACATATTATTTCAAAAGGTTATTGTCTCTCTTGCTTTCAGCGGTTACTCTTAAATAGTTAATAAATAATTACCTGCTCTCTCATTGCTAATATTATGCCAAGTGGGCAGCACCCTCATATTCTCATGAAGGAGGGTGTGGTAAAGGGAAAAGTCCATGCAAAAGGAAACTTTCTGCATAATCTGTGCCAAAAGAAGACAAACTGTATATTTTAAATTTCACATGTTTTGTGTCAGGTGCAGGCTATTGGGATAACGTGCCTCTGTCATTCCACAACAACTGAGAGGCAATAATATATTACCAATTATTTAGCATGTTAACAATGACAGTAGAGGGTGTATTGTATGTCCACATGACTTGCTAGCACAGCATGTCAAATAAAAACCTATGAGGATGATGAACACATGTTACAGGTTATGCAGTTAGATGTGAAAATCAACATTACAATGGGTCTGGGACCCTCCCTCTCCTCAAACCATGAACATGTCCTAAAGGAAAACCAACTCCCTACAATGTGCAGTACTTATGACCAGCATATAAGTACTGTGGCCCAAAGTGGTTTGAAGGGGTGGACCATAAAGTGAAAAGGGATACAGTTGGGACACAGGTCTTGTCTTGGTGCATTGTCAGAAGCACAGCCAGGGGGCTGAAACTGAAAAGAATTGACCATTGTGAACTAGCCTCAAAACAGCTTAGATCTGATAACTGGAGGCAAATTGTAATGCAAATACATTGAACATTCAGTCCCTTCTGTGTGCACTTGCAGCATGGAGACATGGTAAATAAGATAAACTGCATTTTAATAAAAGAAGGAAATTCTTGTCATTTTCGAGCACAATGTATATCTTTAGACTCTAAAAAAGCGAATTGAGAAAACATGCTATTTGTCTTGAAGTTACTCCTGTTTGTTCAGTTGCTAATTCATAATGCAATTAATCTGCATTGGAATATTAGTTCAAAGTAACGTGTGTAAGTTTTTATTGTGATGCAAGAAAGTGAGACAACCAAAAGCTTGTATGAATTACATCCCTAAATCCCTCTGATACTAAAAATAGTTGTTGGTTTGGAGAACTGTGGTGAATTGGTTTGGATTGGACAATAAAGGGTGAGTTTGGCAGCCTGTCTGTCTTGCTACTGTTAAAACACACAAAGGTCACAGAAGACAATAAAATGAAAGCATGAGTTTTTATCTCCTCAAAATAACAGGTATTGTTTTAAAGGGAGGTTGACACAAACTGGCTGCTCCATAATTGGTGGTAATATTGTGGTCAGGATAAAGCCTCACTATGATTGGTTGGAGGACAGTGTAATAATGGTAATAACAACGAACATCGAGATCATAAATCGCTTAAAATAATTGTTGGGCTGTATCTTATGAGCCATCTAGGAGATGTTAGAAAAGGTGAACTTTAAAGCCTGCAACTGAAAGTTATCACATTAAATATAAATGGCATGTACCAGAATCAATTGTGTTTTCCCAATTTTTGGGGGGCTGTGTCAGAACATGTGTTTTTTACCTACGCAGTTGTTATTTCACGAAGTTGTATCAAATCACTTTAGTTTGGGGAGGGCAATATAACCCTCTGATGCTGCACTCACACTAGCTTTATTCTGCTCTCCCTGAGTGAGAGATTTGCGTGCATAAAGAGACAGTCAATTACATCAAGTGATTTGTGAACTTAGACACATTTTAGATATTCATCGTTATTCCCCTTTTAAAAAAAACTTTTTTCACAAGTAAATGTTAGTTGGCTTTTTATAACCACATGAATCACAGTAGTTCTAGAGGGGACAAATAACTATTTGACCTGATGGGCTGAGGGCCGTGACAGGAGTTGTAGTCAGGCAGAATCTTAATCAGCAACATGATCAGGTGGGCTTTGGACAGCAACACCTATACGGGCTTAGGTCTTATTGGGTCTGGTTTGGAAAGTCATCCATCTGGTTTACGACTATCAGATAGGAGAAATGCATAGAACTACAATGACAAGTACAGAAGTCCTCATTCAAGTCCATGATTATATTTCTATGCATTTCTCTTTTTGGCTCCACCCAGGTGGATGACTTTTGATAAACTGTCCCCAGGAATGAGCGATAGAGAGGTAGAAGTGAGCATTATAAGGAGCTTACCTAAGATCCAACCGCACATCACATTTTGTTTTAATCATCGACCAAGTTATTACAGTGAGAGGGAAGCTTTTTACTCAGTCTGTATCTGGGAAAGAGACATGTAAAATGGCCCAACATTGATTAACAGCTAATTCTTCTGAACAAAAGGCTGTTGTACCACAGTGATGTTATAGGTCCTATGTTCGCTGGGCTTGAAACAAACAGACTGGACAAAATGGGCACGGATTCCTTGACCGTTTTGGAATGAATACATGTCCAACATGCATCAATTCATAATAATCAGAAGGTACTGATCCAACATGCATCAGTTTAAAATAATTGAAGGGCACTGATCCAATATGTAACTGTGTTGCATGTAAAAACTTCACAAAAAAATCTACTCAAGGTTGACGAGTAAATTAAGAAATACATTGGCTGGAATGGTGTTTAATAGGGCTTAACAAAGAATCACATTTACATTAAAATTGCGACATTGATATGAGCAAAATGTATATTGTAAGAGTCGCTACAAGTTTGAGTGCTGTACTGTTCGTAAAATACAGTCAACTGATTGTTCCAATCAAGAATAATGTTGCTTCCCATTTTGAATTTCAATTTTCATTTTATTTCATTTTTGCTTTGATCCAAATAGCAGGAAGAAATGCAAACACAATATTTTCTCGAAAAATTTAGATTTTTGGAACATGTTGTGGAGCTCTAGCACTTGGTAGGGCTGCACAATTTGGATAAAATGTTGAATCGCGATTTCTTTGACAAATGCTGCAATTGCGGTTATGATTTGCGATTTTCAAGCATGGTGTAAACAACGTAGATTATTTACACTTAAAAATAGAGAACAGCCTACATAATGTGCTATGAAACTGAGTAAAAATCAAGTTATGGTTCAGTGTTTTCTATTTTATACTTATTACCAATTTGAAGCATCTAATGCAATGGCGTTTGCAGCATTTTCAATGCTTGTGCCGTTGCCATAGCTGGTTAGGCAAAATTTCTCAACCCTTGAGCTATATTTTCTCTCATATTAAGTTGACTATGTTTGTAGGCACAGACATTAAAGCCAAAACTTTTAATTACCATGCTGTTGTGTATGTGGAATAATGTCTTGGTGCCCCTCGCTAGCTTGAAGCAGAGTTAACTCAAACTAACATTGACAAACCAAGTATTTAAACAAAATCAGCCCAGGTATTTAAGTAATCTACAAAAGTACCTACTGCACCCGCAAGAAAGACGATTACGGACGTATAATGCATGCCGCTGCCTCAAGTGAAGCGCATCTTATTCACCTTTTTTTGGAGCTGAAAATCACAGTCGGCGATTTGGATATTGCACATGTCAATATCGCTATTTTGATTATAATTTGATTAATCATGCAGCCTTAATACTTGACATACTGTATTTTGCCAGGAAGTTGCAATTCATGCCTCTATATGTACTGTATGTGTGTGTGTGTGTGTGTGTGTGTGTATTGAGGGTCAAAATCAATTAGCTACATCATTCACTTCTCTTATTTAGAACTTGTTTCTTAGCATTGCATGCAGGTAGACATACATGCAGACCTTTTTAACGCCAATGTAACAATGTGAGCCCCACTATGCTCCACCCACTGTACCTGCATACAAAGAACATTCCCCCAGAGGAGAATCAGGTTTACAACTGTTGCATGTTGAGTCCCAAAAGTTTTGAACGAGACCAAGACATTTGACTCTGGAACCCAATCCGACAGGATACAGTGTAGAGATGAACTACACCTACAATACTGGGCTGCTTTGATAGCATTAAACTAACAATTCAACATCGACCTTACTTTAATTAAAAGTGCCATAACAAGAGTTTTATAATTTAATTTATTGAGAAGCGCAAACAGCTTGCTATCTATCTCTGGAACTAGTATGCGGTACAGGGCGGTATTGTCACATGGACTCGGAACATAGACACGCACGGGTGTAACGACAGAGGCCATTCCAAACAGGCCTCATGTTAATAGTTGGCATACCTCGTCTGGGAGGCCTGGCTGACTGAATAATTGAAAGCGGGTGGTGTGTGTATGCGTGTGTGTGCATGGCCGTGTGCTTGTCCATCAATGCATCCATCTGTATGTGTGTGTGTGTGTGTGTGTGTGTGTATCATACCCAGGGCCAACTGCGAGCGTTATGATGACTCCATGGTGGGACCAAGGCCAATGCTGAGGTCTGTGCTAATGGTTGATCAATGGGCAGGGCCGGGACTGCTTGGTGTGTGTTTATGCGTCCAGTCCAACCATCACCTCATCCCATCTCTCTCTCCGTCTCTCCCCCCTCTCTTTCTCCTACTCTCATTCTCTTTCTCTCTTCACCGTCTTTCTATCTGTCCGTCTCTCTACCGCTAATTCTTTGTTTACGTGACATGCCTCGTCTGATCCGCCCTGTCAAACATTCTCCTCAGTAGGTCAGCTAGGGTCGTGCAGGAGCAATGAAAATGTCCTGGCTGGCCAATTTGCTTTTATTTTATGAACACAAACACAACACAGTGTTGTAGATAACATAATGGATACTTAACGCAACAGCCTGTAACACGAACTGTTGAGAAGTGATAGTTTGCCTGAAGAAGATATTTCACTTCAAACCTGTTGAAGTGCAGGGATTCAGGTACAGGGTCATCAGTAAAGGGTGTTGGATGTTGTTGTCGCAAGGACACACACACACCTTTCCTGACATCATTTGGCTTATGTGTGAGAACCGATTTCACTGTGCTGCTGGGGTGTCAGTGTCCCTCTGTTTTCTCACTCTGAGAGAGAGACAAACACAAGACCAGACCAAACCCAATTGATTCAGAGTTAAGGCATGATTTTTTTTGTTTTTTACACTAGCTTCATTCCTGCGGCTGTGTTTGTCGAGGTTGCCTGTCTCCAAGTCTTTTAGTATTTCTTTAGACTTTTCTTTCCCCTGTTTCTCTTTCTTCTTTGTCTTATGTATATACTGTACAGATTATCCCTCTTATGTCATTTTCACTACTTTTGTCTACTCCTTGCTATCTCTCACTTCACAGGCCTAGTAGGTTACAGTGATATTCGAGGTTGTGGTCAGTAGCTGTTCTGCGAGCTGTTAAATTTTCATGTACATGAAGACTTCGGTGTTAATTAGCATAGAGAGAGAGAGACGCTGTCACGGGCAAGGTTTCCAGTAATCTTCACCAGCAGCAGGCCTGATGTATGTTTTCTGTACTACCCGTCAGGTCACAAGGAGACAGAGCCAAAAGCTATTAGCTTGTTCTCCTTCATGACATCACTTTAATTTACTTATTAATAGATATAATTGTATTTGTCTACACAAGAAAAATAAAAATGCAGCATTCTGAGAAGCAAAAAATAGAGAGTCTATGAGATGTTAGACCTATAAAGGTCATATACTGTAAATAGTGTCATGACCACACTGTGATATTTTTGTTGACATTTGTCCTAATAAGGCTACAGAGGCACAGTAATAAGGCTACAGAGACACAGTAATAAGGCTACAGGGACTCAGTAATAAGGCTACAGAGACACAGTAATAAGGCTACAGAGACACAGTAATAAGGCTACAGGGACTCAGTAATAAGGCTACAGAGACACAGTAATAAGGCTACAGGGACTCAGTAATAAGGCTACAAAGACACAGTAATAGGGCTACAGAGACACAGTAATAAGACTACAGGGTCTCTGTAATAAGGCTACAGAGACACAGTAATAAGGCTACAGGGACTCAGTAATAAGGCTACATATTTTCAGCAATAAGGCTCCACAGACGCCGTAATAAGGTTACATAGTCTCAGTAATAAGGCTGCAGGGTGTAGTAGTAAGGCTACATAGTCTCAGTAATAAGTCTGCAGGGTGTAGTAATAAGGCTACGTTGTCTCAGTAATGAGGCTGCAGGTGTGTAGTAATAAGGCTCACTAGCCTCAGCAATAAGGCTACAGAGAGACAGTAATAAACAGGGACTTAGTATTGAAGCCTGCAGGTTTTAGGCTACAGAGACAAAACAACAAGACTACAGGGACTCAGTAGTACGGTTACATAGACTCAGTTTTAAGGCTACAAAGACAGAAAGTAATCAGGCTACATAGTCTTAATAATAACTCTAGAGAGGAGAGGCTCAGTAAAGCAACAGGGACTCAGTGCACAGAGTAGTGATCTCTTCAAAGGGTGGCTGGTGGGTCAGGCTGTGTTGCCTTGGCGACCGTTGCTGGTTGGCACTACTTGCCAGCCGGTTGGTGGGTGTCCTACTGAATTATTCAAGCAGGCTGAGGGAGAAACGGAGGAGCCGCGAGGTGACGTCAGCTACCCCACGAGACTAGTGTTGTGTTCTGACATGTCATTTGTTAAAAGGGACCTTATGACTCCCAAAGGCAGCCTCCATGGGAACACATGTCTGTGACTTCTGGTTTTCGAGCAGTTACAGGCACATATGCGTGGAGGGATTTTCAGCATTACTGGAAGAAAATGCTTACATATGCATCCATACATACACAGGCTATCTTGCATGCCCACACGCTCACACACAGACAGACAAAAACAAACACACAAAAAAACACATATGCATATTTACATACAGTAAATACAGTTGTTTGTTGAAGAATATACAAAAAGAGTGCCGGAGTCTCTGCATCACAGTTATGAGTTTATCCTTGTCCACCCTCATTTCAGCCTCAAATTCAGTGTTTAGTGCGTTGTTTCATAGCATAAGTGATCTCCTACACTAGCCATGTGCAACACTGTTTGTTGACAACCAGTATGTCAGTGGCGTGTTGCTATGGTTACCAACTCTTCCAAATATTGTGTCTGTTTTCCACCTTAAGGTTAGCCTTTGACGTCGTAGCCAGGCTAATTAGGGAGCCTGCATGATGTGGCACTAGCTCATTATCTGAAGATCCACTGACGCTACCAAATTGCACAGGAAGTTCACATGAGTTAAGCACTGAGGTGACGCAAAACACAGACTGATGAAGGAAGGCTACAGTATAAGAGTTCTTAATAGCCCTGATATAAATGGAATCTGTTATTAGCTGCCTGTTGCGTTTTGTGTTTGTAGCTTGTGATGAGTCTACAATGTGTAATGTTTTGTTGTTACATTTCAGGTTGTGAGGAGTGTCATTGCACCAAATAACCGTGTTTCAAATTTCTTAATCATCCATACACCTCTGTCGACTAGCAATTTCCTGGCCACTCAGACAAAATACAGGTTTTTTTTTATCTCTGAACACTCAAAAGTCGCGTTTACAAACTTTTTGATAGGAAGAACCGGATTTTTAAAACATTCAGTGGAGAGTAATCATTCTGACTTGTAGCTTGTCCAGCTTAAGACATGCTCTCTTTCCAGTGAAGTTTCACCATTAACTACATTGATTAGATATTGGAACATAGCCTGAAACATATCCCAACACTAACATGTCCAAAAACATGATAAGCACAAAGTGTTTTCTATAATTCAGCTTTTTTATTTTTAGAGCATGTTGATAGTAAATTATTAAAAGACATAGGTAAGAAATATTCACAAACTCTCCCATCTAAAAATGAACATAATCAAATCAAATTATTTTTTCAGTGGATTGCACTAAACTAGTATGCAATGGTGATAGGTAAGGTAATTCAGATTTACAATCAAAACAAATCCTCAACTTCTAAGCTTCCACTGCATATTTACGAATTCTGAACAGGCAAGACGAAAAATCTGTTGCCATTGGTGTCGACAGGAAATTTTGAGAGGTGGCAGAGGTTGAAAGCAGATTCATTATAATTTATGTCAGATGGCTTCATCACTTCCTGGCACAGTCTTGGTTTGGTTTGACATTTTCTGTAAAGATGGCGGGCAAGGATCCAGCTTTGTTTGTATTCGATTAAATGTTGCTTTTTATGGGCTCTTTAGGGCTAATAAATCCATGGCATCACTACAAATAGAGTAAATTTAAAAGGCTATATTTTAGTGATTACTTTGAAAATAGCTACATTGTGCATGGTTCCATTCATTTGTGTATGAATTTTTTTCAGCTTAGATGCCAAGCCACACCCGTTATATCACTGTCCATCCATTTCCCAAACGTTCTTTGTTCTTCCATTATTTGGGTACATTTGTAAGAATACACAATAATGTGAGGGGAAGCCAAGGTAGAAGTCTTTAAAAGCACACATTTTTGAGTTTCCCCATTCAGGAACGTAAACATCCTAGTCAGATGAGCATCATTGTTATATAACCTTGATTGCTTCACCCAAGGGAGCGTTATGTGTCAGAACTACAAAGTCACTGTGTAGAGCATAGTGTGTGAAAACAGCCCCCAACATCATGGCTTCGTTTGTACAAACCCAGAGGCAACTTTACCGAAAGACTCGCTAGGTTGGTTTCTAAAAATGTTTTCTCAGCATTGTTGCCGACATCTCTATCAGATATGTTTCAGATACAAAAAAAGTTGGCAATTAATTTGCAGCATTGTCAAATTCACTGTGTTTTACTCTAGGAGGGGTATTAGCAAAAGATAATATGATCACTCTCAAGTCACAAAGAGTTTGTGAGTTTAGCCATAGCTGACTTTTGTGTCCTTTGCACGTAACGACTTACACCAACAGCCTACAGTACGTGTTGGATACACCAACACGTTTAGAAAGAGATTTGCACAGTGTATTGACTGTGCTGTTTTGTGGCCGGTAACCTTTGAAAGGCCCAGAATCATGATGGGATGATACACAAACACTGAAGGATATTGTAAAATGTCTTATCTACAGCCAACCGTTGTCCATCCCGATTCCTTTCCGTGCAATTGTATGGACATACAAATACTTGTTATTGTGTCAGTGAGAGACAGACATATTATTGTATCCCCCCTATATGTATTGAGTGGGAGCCTGTCTGGAATGAAAAGCTGTAGCCGGTGCTTTAGTCCAGAACCCTTACATAGGCAGAACAATGCTAAGATGCTATAGATCAGGAAGAGAAAGAATCAATGAGAGAGAGAGAGAGAGAGAGAGAGGGTCTACACTACAGAGACCTTGCATTAGCTTTTACAAAATGTACATTTGACACTAATTCATTTATGTAATTCATATTTCTCTCCCTACAACCGTCTTGGTTTCTCTCCCGGTACTTGCGCTTACACCTGGCAGATTCATAGTATTCAAGTAATGTCCAAACGTGACATGGGTAGCCACACGCTATGTGACTGTGATGGATTGACTGTCATAAGCCACATTCCGATAGCAGATGCAGCATTCTGAACGACTGTACAAAGGAGAGCTACTGTAACTGACAGGGGTATATGTAATAATAATAATTATAAGAATTTATGTTGCTTCTAGAGTTTTCCATAAAAAAAAAAAAAAACTAATATAAAAACATACAAAACAGAGTATGTCTGGACGACTGCACAACGATGTTCAGCAAATGGAAAGTTTAAACTGTTTTAAGACTCAAACAGATGGCGTGACTGTCTACAAGGACTCACATAGCTTTACGGAGGGTGGGATAGTCAATGGGGGAGATGATCACGTTGTTCATTGACAGGCAGGCAGCACTGTTTACTCTCAATTCAAGGCATGTCTGAGGCGCCACGACGTACCCACTGTCTGACTGAACCCACATCTCTGTTAAACCTAATGCCATTCCCAGGCACAAATTTGCCAAAGGTCTGGTGGACCATTAATTCAGACTCGGCCTGTGTAGCCTACAAGAAAAAGTCCAGTTCCTGACTCTATTTGGAGCCCAGCCTTGCAGTTTTGTTTGTTGCTGAAATTAAATAATGACAAAAATGTTACTTGGTAAAGTCCCTTCAACAAGGCCAACTTTGAATGGAAGGTGTTTCGGGCTCTTATGCCCTGTCCGCAATTGCCTGGGGACGATGGTAAACTGAACCTTCTCCGTGGCCGGTGCCTCTGTCTTGTACAAGATTAAATGACTGAATGATGACTTAATTAGGCTACTGCAGCTCACCATCCACCCCAGTCTTCCTCATGGAGTAGGGAGCTGTAAACCACTAAATAAATATGGTGGTGTGGCTAGGCTGTTCAAATCAAAACACGCTAACAGTTAACTTATATATATATATATATATATATATATATATATTTACAATGTTTACAAAATGTACCGGAGATCTCTAGGCTCGGCTGCTTCACGGCACCATGGCAACTACAGAACTAATATCCTCCCCCTCCACTGCTAAAGGCTTATGTGTCATTGTTATTGTCCCCCAGGGAATGGGGACACCACTGCAGACCTAAGCCCTCTAAATCAATCTGGCCATGTACTTGGATTTGGCTGATGGGTGTACAGTGTAGATGATACAGTAGTTTGGTAGGAGCACAAGCTTCATATGTTCACCCTTCACTTACCTGGTTGGATCCATCCAAAATTGCCCACTATTCCCAATAGTGCGATACCAAATGACTGCTAAAATAGGGTCTTGTGTGTCAGTTGCGATGCAAGAATTGGGGCAAGATTTTAAATTGCCAAACCTTCATGTATCCTACATAGCCTAGTTCATTTCAAACACAAAGCTAGCATAATGAAAATTGAAAGAGGAAAATATGAATTTTATGTTATCACTTGGGTTATATACTCACTGTGAGCCCCAGTTTAAAAAAAAAAATACAAACTCAGCTTTCTAGAACGCTTTTGCTTTAGATAAGAAAGTTTGCTCATAGGCTGAAAGCACATTCATCAAAGTGCTTATGGCCCAGACTATAACACTGTTTCTGAAGGAAGAGATATGTTTAAGGGAACTTGATTACGTTCCAAATGGCATTGTATTCCCTATATAGTACATTACTTCTTTCCAGGGCCTTATAGGTGGTGGTAAATGTAATGCAGTAAATAGTGAATATGGTTGGATTTAGGATGCAGAAGCCTCCCAGGAAGTACTGTAGTACTCAAATCCAATCCCATGTTAGTTGTTTTGGTTTATTTATACATTTTACATAATAGTGCTCCACACATAACACATGCTTCTATTCAACAGCAGCACCACATCAGAGATATAACCATTTTTCAACTACAGAAGCAATTTCATGCTTTTAACTGTGCTGTGCATTGAAATATTTGGTGGTGAGGCGGTCGCTTCAAAATGACTGAGTCCAAATCAACTCACTTAAAACAATGTGATAGCAGATGTGGATTTACCTAATTCAGTTAAAAGGCAGAAAGTAAGAGAGACGTAGTGAGAGGAAGAGGAGATACATGAAGTAACTGAGGTAAGAGGAAGAGAAAAAGGCAGTCAATGTGATGTGTTTCATGTTTCATGAGCTTAAATTAAATTGAAAAAATTCACACATGTGCACAAATATGTTTACATCTCTGTTAGTGAGTATTTCTCATTTGCTAAGATGTTGCATATCAAGATGAACAGCCTGATTATTACACAGGTGCACATTGTGCTGGGGACTTTCAAAGGCTACTCTAAAATGTGCAATTCTGTGACCAATGCAACATATCTCTCAAGTTCTGAGGGAGCTTGCAGTCTGCATGAATGTCCCAGATCTGTTATCAAATTATGTGATGTTCATTTATATTCCATAACCCATCTTCAACATCGTTTAAGAAAATGTTGGCAGTGCTACCAGCATCACAACCAAAGACCAGGTGTAACCCTTCCAGCCCAGGACCTCCACATTTGGCTGTTTCCATTATTACCAGATATTTCCTTCAATGAACTTCAACTCTGCAAAATCTTTGAATATTTAGCATGATGTTGTTAAATTCCTCTTGTGTTTACATTTCTCACTCCCAGATCTTGTGTTTTTTTTAAAAACATGCTGAAAGCTGAAGATTATGATCGTATCAGTTTCAGCAGCATACTATGGCTAATTATTTATGGACTCGTCCGCATGGTTGGTAACATGTCATAGACACTACTGTTTTGTCTAAATTATAGTATAGGGACTTGAAAATATGACAACATTGCTTAACTAGGATAATGTTTTGTATATGTTGCCATCAACATCATCATGTTATCAAATGTTACTTTGACAGATAGTGCTGTCATTAGCTAGCAAAGTCATTCAAGAATAGCTAGCGATGCCATTATTAGCTAGATAAGATTTGGGGAACTCCCCTTAATATTAACTAGTAATTAAATATACCACTTTTAAAATCTATTTGTTGTCAACAAAAAAAAAAGTGTAGCTACTAAAAATTATTATCAATCTCTAGTAATAAACTTTAGACCAAATCATAATCAGCTCCAATGAGGATGCATTGAGTACAATGTTCATTTGGACAACAATACCTAGAAGCAATACCAGTTAGCCTTGTATATACCTGGCTGATGATCGCTGCACCATCCATGCAGTGAACGCAAATGAAAGTGCATGAGATAAGGCAAACTACAATGTGTGTGTCTGTGTGAATGTGTGTGACTGTGGGTGATTGAGGAGGAGCAGTGGCGCTGAACGAGCCCTCTCAACATCCCAACGTCAGATGTAGTCAGTGCTCTGTGTAACTCCTGGTCTATATTTCCCACTGTATTACCATCACTACTGACTGGAGCACAGATAAGTTTGGCTTTATCCCTCATAGAACAGAAAAATAGTATAATTTCTGCCTTTGGAGCAGATCTACCTCTAGAACAAGATCCAGAAGCAAAATAGGTCAACCTGCTCCCTGGTACTGTGGTCCGTCCTGGTACTGTGGTCTTATATTGTACTGTGGTCAGTCCTGGTGCTATGGTCCCACCAGGTATAGTGGTCCTTCCTGGTACTGTGGTCAGTCCTGATAATGTGGTCTTTTCTGGTACTGTGGTCAGTCCTGATAATGTGGTCTTTTCTGGTACTGTGGTCAGTCCTGTTGCTGTGGCCTTACCTGGTATAGTGGTCCTTCCTGGTACTGTGGTCCTTCCTGGTACTCTTATCAGTTCTGCTACTGTGGTCTTTCCTGGTACCGTGGTCAGTCCTGGTGCTGACATCAGTCCTGGAACTGTAGTCGTTTCTAGTTCTGTGGGCCTTCCTGGTCCTGTAGTCAGTCCTGGTACTGTGGTCCTTTCTGGTGCTGTGATCCTTCCTGGTGTTGTGCTCATTCCTGGTACTATATCAGTCCTGGTACTGGGCTCTGAGGGGGCAGAGCTCCTGCATGATGTGAGTCAGGACACAACAGTCAGTACACAACCCTACAAAGATGTGTGTGTAAATGTGTGTGTGTGTGTGTGTGTGTGTGTGTTTGTGCATTTATATTGCTGTAGTATTCTAGTCTTTGTCCCCCTTGGGGCCTTTTTTGCCCTGAGAATAACTGACAAAACATAAATATTATGATCCCTTCGCATAGAGAGAGAAAGATATGGAGACAGGCAGGAAAGGGAAGAGCAAAGACAAGAAATTAAGAGTTCAGATAGACATACCCTAACACATTTTGTCTTTAGCCCTTTCAAGACCAAATAAGAACAAAGACAGTGATTCTTTTGATTAAAAATAATACGCCACCCCTGATCCCAAAGCCTTCCTGTATAGGTCTATAGGGAATAGGGTGTCATTTGAGACTAGGCCCTAGTAGTGGTGTTGTGTGTGATGAGGGGATAGAAATGCAGTAATGTGGAAGGACTGACTTGTCTGGACCAAAACAGATCCTATCCTGACAGGCTTCCTATGTGTGAGTGTGTGTGTGTATATGTGTGTGTGTGTTTGTGTGTGCACGTGTGTGCACATTTGTGATCGAGTAGCAGTGGTGCTGAACGAGGCCCTGCAACATCCCAACGTCAGATGTAGTCAGTGCTCTGTGTAACTCCTGGTCTATATTTCTCAGTGAATTACCATCACTACTGTAGTGGAGCACAGATCAGTTGGGCTTTATCCCTCATGCCAGCTTTGGAGACAGTAGAGCAGTAAAATGGAGTGGGACAGCTTGTTCAGTGGTGGGTAGATGTGGGGGAGAATGAATTTGAGGAGATTGACAAATTGTTGGAGATCTGCCTCATTTGCTGATCTCTGTTGGTCTCTCTTATCTGTCTCTCTAAATGTATATGACATATGCTTGCCGTACAGTAGGCCACATAATGTTCTTGCCTTTGATAAATCGGAGCAATCACAAGGTTTGAACCTGATGTTAGCTCTGTTCCCCATATACCCATCCTTTCGTCATATCTCAGTTTGACAGCTTCATGTAAAAGACAGTCAAGTGACAAACTGTCACCGCCACTGTGACTCTCTTTACTCCCCTCCCTACCCAGAGTCCTTTGGGACAAGGAAGTCAGTGCAGCAGGGATCAGTTATCCTCTGTACTGCTGCGTGCCAGTCACAACATCTGCTCACAGGATGGGATGTCAGTAGCGAAAACATACTTTAAAACTACCACAGGTGTCCCCTTGGGTTCCTCTGGTTCCATGGCTGCCGGCCAATTGTCACGTTTGCCCTGAGTGTAAGATTGTTGTACATATTGGACAATGTCATGTTTGTCTGTACACCCACTGATCGTGTAGGTCGTAAAGGAGTCTGCTTGATGTGGTAGGGTAGCAAGCGTGGCTGTTTCTCAGACTTGACTTCAAACCTTTCTCTGTACCACTCCCTTCATCTTTCTTTCTCTCTTTTCACTCTCTCTGTATCATTCTATCCCACCTTTCCGTCACTCTCTGACTGCAGTGGATATTAGGTTTGAGCTTCAGCATGTGTGAGATTGCGTTTTACTACCAGGCTGGAGAGGAGAGCTTCTGTCTGATGTAATGCAGAAATGCAGCTCCATAATGGCTCTATAGGGATGTAGTTTGGTGTTTGTTTGTACTCTTGCGATCCACTGCTTTCAGCTCAGTGTTTCTGGCTTACTACATTGTGTACCAAATTATTCTCTTTATAGTGCACTATTTATTTTCCAAGACCTCTGCTCTACCCTCATCTTCCTCTCATCTTCTTCTCCTCTCATCTTCCTCTCTGTCCCTCCTGACTCTCCATGATCATATAGACATCTCAGTGACCATCCATGTCTCAGGTTTTATCGGGGCCTTAAAAGCTCCACTACACCAGATGATCTGACAAGCAGACGATCTGATAACAGGTAACAATCCCACGCTTAAAGGTCATCAGTGGATCTCTTGGTCTCTATACCTCTTCAGTAACACTGTAGCTAGATGTTCTGGCTGGTTGCTTGTGCCTGAAAGGACACTGAATTTTTTTTGCGTGGACACTTTTTGAAAATTATTTCCAGTGCCTATTGATTTTAAAGAGGATTTCTCAAACATTCAAAAATAGCTGAGGAGCCAGAGATACATCAGAGCATCTTAAGTTCTTGTGGAATACAGTCTATGCACACTAAAACTCAATGCAAATGTTCAATTTAGATACAAGCACCGGGTGGCCTGCTCAAGAACGTTGGGCCGGTAGATGAAAGGTCCCTTGTTTTAAACCCTTGTTTTAAACCCAAATTGCTGTAAATAGGAATTTGTTCTTAGCATACTTACCTGACAAATTAACAGTGAAAGGAACAAAAAACAATGACAGTGGCTAAATTTAGTCAACCTGAGCCATGTAATCAAGCATAATGAGAAACACCTGACTGCAAGACAAGCGCAAGGCAGTTATTTTATCTCAGAACCAAGAAAATATGGATTGTGGCATCATATTTTTTATTAGAATATTTCTATTTTATTACACATTTCATAACTTAATCATTACTTATTACATTAATATTATAAAGCATGGCAACAGTTGTAATGACCAGGAAAGTATACCCAGATTCTTTTGCTCCTGGTGAGGCTTTTTTTTTCCTCCTAAAATGAATTGACATTATTTAAATTGTAATTTCGACAAAGTCTGCTAACACTTATAGACATTAAAAAAGAACATAAACAATAAAAAGCGAACCTTTTTACAACAATCGGTTTGAGAAACAATTACAGGAACCATAAACAGCTCAATTGTTGGAGTGAGCAGATTAAAACATGACCATCATGTGAAAGTCATCATTAGGTTCTAATGGATACAGAATCAAGCATTTGAATCAAAGAAAGTGCAGATTATTAACATTTAAATTGGCATCGCTTGATTTATAAATGCAGGGCTTATGGTCAGTGGTTCTTCTGTAGTTTATTATTCTCACAGTTGAATTTAATAATTTAATCTGATAATTTATGGTTGTGTGGGTGGAAATGGCTTAGGAATTAGTATCTCCTCCAAAAACCTACCTCATTATGATTATACATTATTAAAACGCTTTTGACCTTCTGTTCACTTTCTTTCTCTATTTACCTCTCTTTCTTCCTCTTCCATCCCTCCCTCCCTCCAGACCTGGCTCCAGAGGTATGGCTACCTCCCACCTACAGACCCCAGAATGTCAGTCCTGCGGACGGCCCAGACCATGCAGTCTGCTATCGCTGCCATGCAGCGCCTTTATGGCCTCAACGTCACAGGATCCCTGGACAGGAACACTATAGAGTAAGTCTTAACACTATTCTTGTTTCGTCTTAATCACAATATGAGCTCTTATTTGTAGTGCAAGGTGATTTGTAGATCAGTGATTCTGTCAAATCCAGCACTGTCAGATGTCCGAAGTGCAATTGGTTGACTAACACCACTAATGGTGTCGCTCAATGGAGCCAGCCTTTGTGGATAGGAACGGTCTTGATTCGCTGCTTGACATTCCAGGGCAGAAGAGAACAGACGGGAGCGTTTTACAGACACAGAGTTAGCTTGTCACGGGTTAAGTGTCTCGTTTTAATGTGATCAAAGGCCTCTTTAGCAGCAGACACACCTACACAGGCAGATCAAAGGCTGGGTAAATGCTACGGTATTACTCTGAACCTCCACGCTTAGAGCATGAAGGAAAGGACACCTTCTGTCTGTGTTTCCGTCTGTTGGTCTATCAGTGTGTAGGAGTCCCTAGGGCTCTCAATGTATTTAGAGAACAGGTTACTTTTTGGAACACAGAAAAGGGGTCTAAGAAGCTGAAATTTAGTTGTAAAAATGATAAGTGGGACCATTAGTAACATTTTGCTGTGTCTATGTGGCATGTTCTGATACCTGCCTGAAAACTGCCAAAATAGGGAACCTTCGAGGAAATAAGCAATTTAAAGTGTACTGACAGCAGTGCTTCCCCACAGGAATCCATGCCAAGCTGTTCTGGTGGCTCTTGATGGCACAATGCCCTATTAGTACCAGGGGTGAGGTAGAGTTACACTGAACTTAAGTACTGTTACTTGGATTGTAATTTACTCAGTTAAAAGTAAAAGTAAGAGTAAAAAGTGTCTGGTCAAAAAATTACTCAAGGACTAGTTACAACATTTATTTCAGCAAACATATTATAGGGGATCAGTAGTTACATGATCAGCCCATTCAGATGACTTATTGGAAAACAAACTGATTTGTTAGCACAGTAGGACTTTCCAGATTGAAAAGGATTTGAGATGGGTGATCATGTTGCTGTTTTATGCATTTACGGTCAAATAAAAGAAAATGAAGAACGCATTGCCATTTATTTAGCAGTCATATAATTTAAACATGCCAGATTGTTATTCTGCCAGATTGATTGTTCTGCTGCAAGTCATTAATTCAAATGTATTTCTCTAACATGATCACAGTATTCCTCATTCATAAGTACATTATGTAAACTGGCAAAATTGTGAATATGTTTTCAAATGAAGTATCCATAGGGAACAAGAGTCATATTCCCTTTTAGCCCATGGCTAAGAAGGTGAATTGCTCTAATGACAAATTGTTTTAAAGAGATAATAAAATATCCTTAATACAGCTTATATGTCCCTACACATTTTTCACCTTGTCAGCTTGGGCATTAGAACCCGTGACGTTTCATTTACTGAACCAACATTCTTGACCAGTAGGCCAGATTAACGCTCCTAAGCAAATCATTATTCTATTTACTGTACCCCATCTAGTAATAGAACATATTGCATTTGAGGGTTCACAGTCTTTTTACCCGACGTATTTTCTAATTTCATTACAAGTCTGCTTGTCAAACCTCCCTGCAAATGTACAGTAGGTTCTTCTGTTGTGTCTTGTAACAGCAGCTCCTCTAGTTCAGTCTAGTGCAAAATGCAAATTTTATTACAGCACTCAGTCTTTTTGGGTAGGAGTCTATTAGCATGGCACATCTTGACGTGGCAATATTTGCCCACTCTTCTTTGCAAAAGCGCTCCAAATCTGTCAGATTGCGAGGACATCTGTGCACAGCCCTCTTCAGATCACCCCACAGATGTTCAATTGGATTCAGGTCTGGGCTCTGGCCGGGCCATTCCAAAACGTTAACTTTCTTCTGGTGAAGCCATGCTTTTGTGGATTTGGATGTGTGCTTTGGGTCTTTGTCGTGCTGAAAGGTGAACTTCCTCTTCATCTTCAGCTTTCTAACAGACGCCTGAAGGTTCTGTGCCAAAATTGCCTGATATTTGGAACTGTTCATAATTCCCTCTACCTTGACTAAGGCCCCAGTTCCAGCTGAAGAATAACAGCCCCAAAGCATGATGCTGCCACCACCATGCTTCACTGTGGCTATGGTGTTCTTTGGGTTATGTGCAGTGTTGTTTTTGCCCCAAACATACCTTTTGGAATTATGGCCAAAAAGTTCAACCTTGGTTTCATCAGACCATAACGCATTTTCCTATGTGCTTTTGGGGGACTTGATGTTTGTTTTTGCAAACTTCAGCCGGGCTTGGATGTTTTTCTTTGTAAGAAAAGGCTTCCGTCTTGCCACCCTATCCCATAGCCCATTCATATGAAGAATACGGGAGATTGTTGTCACATGTAGCACACAGCCAGTACTTGCCAGAAATTCCTGCAGTTCCTTTAATGTTGCTGTAGGCCTCTTGGAAGCCTCCCTGTCCAGTATTCGTCTCATCTTTTCATCAATTTTGGAGGGACGTCCAGTTCTTGGTAATGTCTCTGTTGTGCCATATTTTCTCCAATTGATGATGACTGTCTTCACTGTGTTCCATGGTATATCTAATGCTTTGGAAATTCTTTTGTACCCTTCTCCTGACTGATATCTTTCAACAATGAGATCCCTCTGATGCTTTGGAAGCTCTCTGCGGACCATGGCTTTTGCTCTGAGATGCAACTAAGAAAATGTCAAGATAATCCTACTAGAACAGCTGAACTTTGTTTGTGATTAATCAGTCACTTTAAATGATGGCAGGTGTGTAATGACTTCTATTTAACATGAGTTTGAATGTGATTGGTTAATTCTGAACACAGCCACATCCCCAGTTATAAGAGGGTGTGCACACTTATGCAACCAGGTTATTGTAAGGTTTTTATTTTTCATTTTTTCCCCTCGAGGATTTCAGTTTGTTTTTCAATTGAATTGTTCACATTATAGGTCACATTAAAAGTGGAAAACGTTCTGACATGATTTATCTTTGTCTCATTCTTTTACATCACAAAAACTTGGCATTTTAACAGGGGTGTGTAGACTTTTTATATCCACTGTATATATATATA
>JACXGI010009988.1:10766-28905 GCA_016801175.1 Esox masquinongy | reverse complement strand
ACAGTAATATTATTTTTACTTGTAGATGCCAGGTAGGCTACTCTACATGAGGACGATATTACAGATTACAGTAATATTATTTTTACTAGTAGACGCCAGATAGGCTACTCTACATGAGGACGATATTACAGATTACAGTAATATTATTTTTACTTGTAGATGCCAGGTAGGCTACTCTACATGAGGACGATATTACAGATTACAGTAATATTATTTTTACTTGTAGACGCCAGGTAGGCTACTCTACATGAGGACGATATTACAGATTACAGTAATTTAATTTTTACTTGTTGAAGTCCACACATCAATCATCATGTCACCCGAGTATGACCCAAGATATTTATTGGATAAGACCATCTGCACTTCAACAGCGTCCTCATGACTCAAGGAAAGTTATTGCTGACCTCTCCTGCGTCCAAAAACTGTCCTCCGAGCAGCATTGGCCAGCCAAACCTGTACAGTTCCTTTGCCCTTGTTTTGGCCCTCATAGAGACTAACATGACTATGCTCACAACTTCGACAGACCTTAAAACTAATCCAGAATAATTGCACTACACTGCCCTCAAAGTCTGTTCATCTCTTACTGTACATGTGTACATTTATTTTACCTCCATGTTTGTAACACATTCATTGCTCAAAATCTACCTTAAACAGTGTGCAAAGTTTGGATATTCTATTCAAAACACCTAGACGAGATGTACTTCAGAGCACAGAAGCTTTAATCTTGGACTCTCCCGAGACTGCCGGGAGTTACTGTGATGAGACAAGGCATTGAGCATTTCCACTGGGATTTCTCACATGAGGATGCACCACAAATGAGGATGCACCTCAAATGAGGAGCACCACAATAGAATCCCACTGCATTAAATAGACAAATGGTCAGTCGATGTAAAACTTATTTTACTGACACGCCCTGTTTCATTCGCACCGGTTGTGATTTTGTGTCATGCAACACGACGAGACTCACAAAAACTGGATGGAAGGTTTGTTTCTCCGCACTGTGATGAAGTAAGGCAGGAACAACAATGTAAAGTCATGTGTACCAGTCAAAAGTTTGGACAGTTACTTCTGGGTGTGTCCAAACTTTTGACTGGTAATGTATACTTTCTCAAAGTTGTAGTTTTTATTTTAGTTTCTCTATTTACATGGTTATTTGATTCAAATTCCTACCTCATTCAATGATGAAAGTAACCCAATTTCACAAATAACACACAATTTGCTTTTACATTGAAACCATTTACGCAATTAAACAGAAATGCAATTTCCTTGCGCATAAAAAGTTAATACACCCCTACATTTACGGTCATGTAAAATGGCTAAAATAATAAAAATCAGAAAATAAAAAATCTGGCGCACCAAAACAAGAACAAATTATCAAAAAAAATTAAGAGACCACTGCACCTTTTCTTTCCTTTCCAAATAAGTCAATAAGGAAGGTTTTGAGTGAGGAACAGAAGGGTTAAAATTAAGAGACCACTGCAAATTGAACGCTTCTGCTCCTCACTCAAAACTTTCCTTTTCAACTTTTTTGGAAAGGAAAGAAAAAGTTGCAGTGGTCTCTTAATTTTTTCTGAAGCTGTATTAGAAACATGGCCTGGTTTGGTGTTAACCATATTAGTGTGTGCTAACACGTCCATGAAACAGTGCCTTTGAACAGAAAAACCTCATACCAACTATAAAACATGGAGGCATTGTCATCATGATTGTGGACTGCTTGGCTGCCTCAGGGCCTGGCCAACTTGTAATCATAGTCAACCATGAATTTCATATTGCACCAGAGGATTCTTGAAAATGTGAGGCCATTGTTCAAAAAGCTAAAGCAAACATGAATCTTGACGCAACAGGACAATGACCCAAAACACACAAGTTACAACAGAATGGATTAAGAAGAAGAAGAAATGGAGGATTATGGAATGGCCAAGTAAAAGCACAGATTTCAATTCTGTTGAAATGCTGTGGGGGAACACTGACATAGGCCGTGCATGCAAAGAAAAAAAGAAAAACTCAAACATGACACACCTGAAGCAGTACCGTAAAGAAACGTGGGCACAAATTCCTCCCAGCTGATCTAAGAAACTGATAGACAGTTACAAGAAACAGCTACATGAAGTTATTTCAGCCAAAGGGGGGCAACACCCAGGGGGTGTAGTTATTTTTTCCACGACTGTACCTTGAGTGGATCGCTGGCTAACCCAACCCTTTGCCAACAGAAAAAAGGACAATTTGCAAATGCCTGGTAGCTCACATTATTTGCATGAATTCATATTTGGAGGAAATAAATTATATATTATAACATACAGGAAATTATAGGTCAACATAAGAAACCGCATTCAAGACTACAGTGGAATTTCATAGATCTCAGTACTATAAATCTCAGTGAAAGTAAGGCATCTGAATGTTTAATGGTAGGAGAAAATCCCTAATGCAAAAAACGAGGTACAGTAAGGGTAACAATGATGTGTTGCTTAACCATCTAAAAAAGGGAGGCCAAACCATTGCTGGTAGTAACACAAGCCAACCACAACAGACAATACAGGGCTTCACAAAAACAGGACCATTTAATGAATTGTGAATTCACAAGAAATTGTATGAACTTCTTTTACAGTTTTAACAAAAAAATTAAGAAAAATGGCAGTTTAAACATGACTGTTTTGACATTTACACAAATAGACAGCAAATTAGTTTCTTATAAACACCACAGACAACCAACTAGTCATAATGCAAATTAGGGCTTAAATGATGATGGCCTGAAGCCTGTTTGTTTCAGACCTTCAAGTTGTGCTTGGAAGAAGGCAGAGAGACTCATATAAATTAGTTAATCTTCAAAGTGATGAGAAATAAATGAATTTCAGCATAGTTTACAGTTGGATTTGAATTTCATGTTACTGACTGAATGTAATGAATTCAAATGACTATGACATCAAGAGACCAAACATGTTGTTATTGCACTGATAACTATGAAGTGTCGTTTCTGAACAGAACGAAGGCTTAGTGGAGACCTAGTCAAGTCACCCTCTAGCACTTCACCTACTAGTTCCACAAAATACACCATGACCAACGATAACAAAAAAGGTTTAACAGATGGTGCATGGCGTGGTTTACAAATGCCCTGGTGTATACATTTTTTTTCTATTAATCTACAAAGGGTATCCTGAATAGAGCAGTAACTATCAATCAGGTTGTGTAGTTCACGGAATCCAAATCGCCCCAACAGATTGGAAGAGGTTGTTGAGAAAAAAAAAAGGCTTTTGTTGTTGGCCTAAACAATTAGCTTGAGGACATTAATGGACTCAGAAATAAGCATCTACATTGAAACAGAACCAACAAATGTAATAATTACATTGTGACTTGTGCCATTATCCATTCCAAAACTAGAACGAGAAATAGTCAAGGCATGTTTTACTCTGCCCAAAATAAGGATTATGCATCAAATAAAAGCTTGTGGAATCAATCTAGTGAGAAAACCTGAAGTTAGTCCCTGTATTTAACATTAAACATACATTAACAGTACTAGACAATCAAAGTTTGGTTGTGGCCATCAAAATCTGTTACCTCACTTGTGCATCATACCCTCAAATTGTTTCAGCAGATGCCATTTTAAATCCTTCAGATATTCCCTAGGCCTTAATCCACAGATATCAATTCAACACAGTCCTGCCATCCATCATTCCAATAAAGGCAACAGGAAATAAACCCAAATCGCTATGATGCACACTTAATTGGCGCGCCCCTTCTCGCCCTCCCCTTCTCCGATCCAATCAGATACAATCGTTGCATATGATAACAAGAAACACGAGGACGAGGGGACGAGGAAAAAGCCTCCTGTAATTGAGCCATTGTGGTGAATTAACCAAATTATTTCTAATTCACTAACTCTGACTCAGATGGTTACCCTTTGTCCTGGGTGGACACCATTATACATATTGCTGCCCTCTGTGCCGGCGTGCGGCCCTCCAGATTAGTATGAGGATGGGGAAAGCAGTTGTGACCACGTGTCACTTGCGACCCTTGATTGATTTTCACAGTTCATCCTTCACATCTTTAAGCCAATGCTACATGCCATTGTCTGAGCGCCTAATGGCAAATGGATGCATGATGCAAAATGAGCTGCACTGAGATAAACAGTTTATTGCCTAGCTCTAGATCACAAAACTGGACAGCCTGACTGACTTTTTGTGCTGGCACTACAGTTAACATTCAGAAGCAAACCAAAGTAATCACCTACCACTTATTTGCACTGAAGACATTGTAGCATATACACTGAAGGGATGTTAGTCTTGGGAGTTCAGATGAAAACTACAAGGTTGCCCTATGAGTTGAGCCCTAGCAAAAGGTTAAAGCAGTTATACCACTAGGGGGGCTTCAAACAAACAGGCCATCTAATCTGGAGGCATGACTGTTTAAGACTGTTACTCTTGTTGTTCTTCACGGTGGGGAAAGGACAGTGTTCTTTCTATGGAGACTGCGGTGAGGTCGTGTTTGGGGAGAGCTGTGTTGGGTTTGAGGAGGAGGATGGGTAGCAGTATGACATCTCAAAACCAAATAATCAGATCTAGTACCTCAACTTACAGTTAGTCAAATAAATTGTTTGCATCGTTCAGTGAGCCATTATCAGTTGCTGAATTGGATTTGTAATCAAACTCCAGATTTAATAGAATTGACATAGAATGGTCACTGTCAATATTTTGACGGTCACTTTGCCTGGCCTGGCAGCTGCAGGGGGGGCTTTGGTGCGAGAGGCCCTGTGAGGGGGTGGTTTGTTCAGATGTGTCCAATCAATATGGGCTTGAACCCTCTCCTCTGGTGGGTTGTTAGTGCCCCTGCTGGCTCTACCGCTAACAAGAAGAACCAATCAATGTTGTTTGGCTTTGTACCCACCTTGTCCCTTTGGGTGACAGCTATCTGACACACTTTCACCCACCACCATGAAACTCAGAACACTGCAGGGCGCTGCTATTCTATTTTCCACAGATCCACATTCTCAGAATGGTTTGTGATTGGTTCATTGACTCCCCACCCTCAATACACTTCAATGTTCCAGCTTTTTCCCCCATCTCAGGTGACATCATGACAAACGCTTAGGTCTGAGGGAAGTTTTATTACGCTGAGATGGCAATTCATATTCCACAAGATTAATTAAGTAAAAAAAAGTCTAGTCAGAAATATGAACTGAGTGTAAACAGAGGGACAGAGGTTTGAACTGAAGACTGAGGATGAAAATGCATCAAACAAAAACCCAAAGAAGAAACTTACTAAGAGAACACACAGAATGAAAGGTAAAGGGTAAACTCACAAAGCGGAAACTCACAGTTGGTGATGTCCGGCGGTGCGAAACTGTCATTCATGAAGACACTGTTGGGTTTTGCCACTTTCAAGTAGACCACATCGGGGGTGTTTTTCAAGGCAGTCACGGCGTGTTCGTGGCTCACCTCCTCAAGGCAAGCACTGTTCACCTACACACCGACAGAAATACAAAAATTGGACCGACCTCTTTGACAAGTTTACTCAAGTACTTCAGAGAAGTACTTTATTGGTAGTTCATTAATGCACCTGCAATGTAAATGTATGTGCATTTAAACCCGGACTGTCCCACACTAATCCTCGAGTGCTACCATCGTGTCAAGTCCTCTCAACCCCGGGTTTTGACCCGGGTTGGTAGAGGAAACCTACAGGACGGTAGTACTCCAGGAACAGGGTCGTGCCCTGACCTAAACAAATGGAATGGAGGACGACAGAAATGGAAAGTGCTCCTACAGCCAGGAGTTTGTCTCCTATCTGGAGCCTTCCGTCTTTGTGTGCAGCTCCTCCTTCGATGACTTTGGTGACATAGATGCTGTTGTCCCCTGGGATGTGCTGGTTCCCGACTCCTCCTGCTATGCTGAAGCCTAGACCTGGTAAAAGATCATTTTTCATCAAATTAACAAGTTTCTGAAAAAAATAGGTATGCTGCAGAAATGTCCGCGTATTAGTATAATAATGAGCAACGAAAAATGTAATTGGGGAACACAGTGTTTTTCTGATTAGTTTCCATGGAATCAATGGCTTTGTTCTCCTGCCTGTCTAAGTGTGTAAAGATACCCGCTAAAAAAAAAAGAGGAAACAAAAAATAAATATCCACACTGCCAGTACTCACTCAGTACTAAGTTCTACATCCCTTCAATCAGGTTAAGCTCAATACAAACACGAATCACAACAGTGGGTGTTAAATTAAAGAAACAAAAAAGACTGAAATGCAAGCATTCACCATGAAATCTTGAAAAGGGAAATATGATGTGATGTTAAAACATGCATTCACCAGACAGCTTAACTAGAGTGAAAAAGGAAGTTGGGCTGGCAATCATGAGCTACAATGTTGTCCAAAATAACACCTCAAAGTGAGAACACATTTTTAAGTAAATCAGGTGGAAACTGAGGTGGTAAAGGAGACTGGAGGAAGAAACATCAGACAAGACCATGTTTAAAACTGTTTGCCATTGCATGCTCTAATGAAGACATGCTAGGTTTGTGACTGCATAATGAATATACAAAACATTGTATATATTTGTATATCCCTTGAAAAGGACAATAGTAACACAGGATTTGGGCAGTTTCTTCAATACTTCCTTGTATATCCTCTAAAACTCTGACAGAATGACACAATTCTATCTAGGAGGTCTAGGGACAGTTCCTTGGACTTCATGGTTTGGTTTTTGCGTGAAGTATGGAAACTTATATAGACAGGTTGGTGCCTTTCTACAACCCCATTTGCAAAAAAGTTGGGACGCGTAAAACGGAAATAAAAACAGAATGCAAAGATGTGCAAAACAGTTGAGCCCGATATTCAATAAAAAATAGTACAAAGACAACATATTAAATGTTGAAACTGAAAAATGTTATCGTTCCTAGAAAAATATATGCTCACTTTTATGCAACACATTTCAAAAAAGCTGGGACAGGGGCAACAAAAGACTGGAAAAGTTGTGCAATACAAAAAAAGAACCTGGTGGTATATCATACATTAGGTCAATTGGCAAAAGATCAGTGACATGATTGGATACTAAAAGATCATTCCAGAGAGGATGGGTCTTTCAGAAGTAAAGATGAGGGGTTCACCACTCTGAACGAATGCGTGAGCAAATAATTTAAGAATAACAGTATGCAACATAAAATCAGTTTGGGGATCTCATGATCTACGGTACCTAACATAATTAAAAGATTCAGAGAATCTAGAGAAATCTCTGTATGCAAGAGACAAGGCCAAAAACCAATATTGACTGGCCATGATCTGTGGGCCCTCAGGCGGCACTGCATTAAAAACAGACACGATTTTGTAGTGGAAATCACTGCATGGGCTCAGAAACACTTCCGAAAAACATTGTCTGTGAACACAGTACATCGCTGCATCCACAAATGCAAGTGAAAACTCTACCACGCAAAGAAGAAACCAGATATAAACAATATCCAGAAACACCACTGCGTTCTCTGGGCCCGAGCTCATTTAACATGGATTAAGGCGCTGTGGAAAACTGTCCTGTTGTCTGACAAATGAAAATTTGAGCCGTAACAATTCCGAATGTTGCTGTACAATTAACTGTCTCAGAAATAATTGCAATTAACAACATTAATGTCTCTTTTGGTAAAATATTTAAAATAACTTTGTTAACTGTTCTGTCATGCTACAGGGTGCACACAGGCATTAGAAATGTGTTTGATGGATGCAAACAAGTGTGACAATGCTCAAACACATCTCGTTAACCGTTTAGACCACCAAAAAATTCTAGAATGCTGTTGTAGATTACTGAGAATTCTCAAAATAAATATTTTTTCACACATTTCAAACAAACTGATATAGCACAAAAACTAAAAACAAATAAAAATTAAAAGTTAACTTGTTTTAGAGAGCACATCATTTTTAAAGAGTCTTTAATTTGAAACCACATCCATGTAACTTCGAAAAATATAATTTTCTCATTTTGTAGACACTGAAAAATCGACCTCTCACTCTTCCTACTCCTCTCCCTCACCGAGCGCAGCACCCATTTGCCACTGCACAACATCTCTAATAGCCTGATAGACTAACCAGATAGTAAACTAACTTCAGCAAGCAGTTGTGGTTGTTTCTATATGACTGATCGCGATAGAAACAAGAACAAACTTCTAAGTTAGCATAACGAAACACTGCGACTCTCTTTGAGCAAGTAATTATCCGAGGAAGGCACAACTAAAGTGATCGGTAGATACAGGACATCATCATGATCAAGTGACGACGTCGTCAGCAAAGCACAACATTAATACTGGCTCCAATCTTGGCTAGCTAGTGAAAGTGACAGCTCGTCGCCTCACAAGCGAAACATTTGCGGCCAGACAACTTTTCTATAGTCTGACATACAAACTGAACTAGACCATTAGTTGTTTAGCTATTGCAGTTTGCATATATGAATGGAATCGGATGAAACGCGATAAAACATTCAATTAGTTAGCTGACTACACAGCTAAATACTACAATGTTCTCAATTAGAAGTCCGAGCAAGCAACCATTCCAGCTCCACAGCTGTTGCGCTCGCCTTTCAAGTTATGACGTCAGGGTTACTATTGCGCTCTAAAAGATATTACCAACATTTCACAGCATCAAATATGGACAACACCAAACATATATCCGCAGTGTATTTGTTATTCACCACGACATCATTGTCGCTTTCAAAGATCAAGGACGTTTCCAACTTCCTATCACCAAACACAGAAACAGCCTCTTCTAACGTAAAAAGTCGTGGCCCCTTTGGCGCTAGCATTTTGAGTAAAGAAATTGTAAAAACTAAAAAGGTCACATGACAGCATACCCTTTTTCTGTTTTTTAATTAATGACAACATCCACGGGAATACAGTAACATTTTATCAGGTCGATTTTGTGATATTTACACAAATATTATTGTTAAAGAAACACAGCCGTCCGTGGACGCGGCTGCATTCAAAAGGAAAGCCATCGACGGCCGCTATGGGTTCTAAAGGTTTAAAAAATGCTTAAACAGCGATCACATCAAAAAATGCGTTTAGACAATTATGAAATAATTGTTACAGGCCTAATCAAAATTGTAAATATTTTTTGGGAATCATGAACCCCAGGTCCTCCAGACTAAAAAGGAGAGGGACCATCCGGCTTGTTATCAGTGAACAGTTCAAAAGCCAACATCAGTAATGGTATGGGGGTGCATTTGAGCACATGGCATGTGAGACTTGCACATCTGTGAAGGCACCATTAATGCTGAACAATATATACAGGATTTGGAGCAACATGCTGGCATCCAGACAATGTCTTTTTCAGGGAAGGCCTTGCTTATTTCAGCAAGACATCGCCAAACCACATTCAGCATGTATCACAAAAGCATGGCTCTGTGGTAAGAGTCCAGGTGCTAAACTGGCCTGCCTGCAGTCCAGACCTGTCACCCATTGAAAACATTTGACGCATTATAAAACAGAAAATATGACAAAGGAGACACCGAACTGTTAAGCAGCTAAAATCCTATATCAAGCAAGAATGGAAAAACACTTTTTTGAAATGTGTTGCTGGCATCAAATTCAAAATGGGTATATATTATTCAAGAAACAATAACATTTCTCAGTTTCAACATTTGATATGTTGTCTTTGTACCATTTTCATTTTAGTATGTTGATGAAATGATTTGCACATCATTCTGTTTTTATTTGCATTTTACGCAGTGTCCCAACGTTTTTGGAAATGGGGTTGTAAATCATGTCAAATCAACATATTTTAAGACTAATATTGTGAATTGTACTGTACCATGCTGTAGCAGACAGTAGAACGCACGTTGGAATACCTAATACTACATTATTTTGTAAACATTTATCAGAAGACCTTTCAAGACTTTTAAACCTGTTAATTTTATTGTTCTGAAGTTAGTGTATTTGTTTTAATACAAAGCATAGGCCTACCAAAAGAACAGCACAGCAGAAAACCAATAATTAACTCATAGAAAAAAATAGTTATCCAACAGTCTTCCTTTTTAAACATTGTTTCAATTGTAATTAAAAAGAACACACAGATATACTGTTATATATAACTGTACCATCCAAACTCCAAACATCTAAATGTACTTTGATATTATTTTCAGACCATATCACCTACTTTGGGTCATTCAATCTATGTAGTACACTAATTTATTGCCATTAATATTGTTGAAAGGTGTCAGCACACCTATGACACCTCAAACTCTAAATAGGCAACAATGATTTGGGGAAACATTCCTTTGAAAAATGTTGTGTTTTGATTCTTAACTAGAGGTGGTGAAGTTTCAGATTTTTGTTAGCAAAATCCATCTTTGATAGAATTGGATGTTTTAAAGAAAGAGGCATCATCCACCTCAACAGAATAGTTACCCTTATACATGCATATGTATCTTTATCTAAAGCACTGTGTATTAATAATTTATGAAACTCAAATTCAGTCACCTTCAAAATGATTGGCACCCTTTATAAAGGTAAGGAAAAACAGCCATATAAAATAAACATAGGTAATGAGTCCTATTCTAAATATCCAACATGTGGAAGATATTGTACAGCATTAATATTGTACAGCATTAACAAAGATCCACCACCGTATTTTACAGCAGGTTTGGGGACCTTTTCTTCTCACACATCTTTCCAGTGTCAAACCCATGTAGGCCTATAGGAATATTTATAGGAATATACTGTATGTATAGTGTATGCTAACAGCACACGTGGAAAGGGAGCGTTTGGGATGTCATTGTGCAAACAAGACAGACAAAGGGAATAAAATTGTAAAGCTCAGATGTTTTTGTTGTGCCCCCCCCCCGTCCCCCCCAAAAAAGTTCACATTATTGTTGTCTTCAAGATCATTTCAAAATGTTTTGGGACAAAACAACACAAAGCACATTCCACAAGTCCTTCTCTTTAGTTTACTTGCCCAGGGCAATCGTGGAAGCGTTAGAGTCAACCCCTACAAAAGCTTTGAGTGTTGTAACTGTAAAGGGAATTAGCTTTGGGTCCTGTTAACAAAACGTAAAACTTTGAAATAAACTGTGTAGGTTGGGACTATGAAGATCCTTTGTGTAGTGCGAAATGTAACACTGTTGATTTAACACTGGCGATTTTGTTTCGTACCTTTGGGCCCTTTCACCAACTTGATCTCCATAAGTTTCTCTGAGAGGGGCTTCCTCCGGCGGACGTAGAGGCGCACAAGTGACCCGGCTTCCTTAAGCGCCTCGACCGCTCGGCTGTGGGTCACGTCCCGCACATCCGCCTCGTTCACCCTCAGGATGACGTCGTTGACCCTGCAACGTGGGGATAATGGGAGTAGAGTCAGGACAGGGTCCCATTATCCTGTTACAATGTCAGTCATCTTTACTGAATCACTTAAAAGTCCATGCTAGTTGATTCCTCAGTTTTCTTTTCCACTTAATAAGACACATGGTTTACAGTTTTTCTTAGCCAATATACCACTTTCAATCCCAGGGAACGTACAAAGTGCTTTATGAATGGCACAACAACTTCAAAAATGTTTAGAATACAGTGTATCACAGTGAAAACCAGATGTTACTACCAACAACATACTGTATATCATAGTGAAAACCAGATGTTACTACCAACAACATACTGTATATCACAGTGAAAACCAGATGTTACTACCAACAACATACTGTATATCACAGTGAAAACCAGATGTTTCCACTAACATACAGCATATCTCACTGAAAACCAGATGTTACTACTAACATACAGGACATTAGGTGTTGTGTAGGCTGCTATCCTAGTGAAAATATACTGTAGGTAACTAGGATAGTACAAACTGCCATTTGGTGAAGCTGCTGGGTGATACAGTTCTGTTTAGTGGTCGTTCCATAGGCTTCCTGTTACGTTAGTCACGGTAGATTGTGACCCATAATACTACACACTATTTCTCAGTGACCCACTGAAATAAACAACACTTTGTAATTCAGCTTTTTATGACTCTTTTTGCCAGTAATTTACTTTAGAGTAGCTTGCTGGGAAAATCTCATCATTTAGCTATAAGAATACGGTTCATCAGAACGACTTATAGAACCAAAATCCATTGGTCTCTACTCCACCCTCAGCAAAGTCAATAATTTCTGCACCAGTTGTGTTCGTATACATTACAATGGAAGTATAATGATTTATTTAAAAAAATCACAAGGCCTGATTAAAAGAAATGCATAGTCATGTTAGATGTCAGATGAAAACTGAACATGTTTTTATGCACTCATGTATAAACACAATGAAAATGACCAAAATAAAATCAGGAAATATCTCAAACACATCCCTTTAGCTTTCCAAATGCATGTAGTTAAAATACAATGTACTCTGGAACTGATTCCAGGGGAGGGAAATGTGAACCCTTTGAGTCATCTCAAACTTGGGCAACCTGAACCGTCACGGGGGTTGCATGTTTAACCCCCGGATCCATGGAGAATGGCCTGCTGGCTCACCTCCGCTATTGTGACCCTGGCTTACCTCAACGCTCCTCAACAGCTGAATTAAGTTCTCCTGTCAGAGTCATATGGAATATTGATGAGGTGATGAAGAAACCCAAGACCTCTGACACTCTGCTTTTCTCTGTGGATTCCAGACTCCTCTGATACTGGGGCTGTGTGGAGTCCAGACTCCTCTGATACTGGGGCTGTGTGGAGTCCAGACTCCTCTGATACTGGGGCTGTGTGGAGTCCAGACTCCTCTGATACTGGGGCTGTGTGGAGTCCAGACTCCTCTGATACTGGGGCTGTGTGGAGTCCAGACTCGTCTGCGTTTATGTTTTCCATTTTAGAGAATAATAGCAAACTGAACTTTTTAATCATCAAAGGTTAACGGGATCCAGCTAGTTTTCTCACTCAACGGTGCCGTGAGACAGTGGGAGAACCTTTGTAACCTTTCTAACAGAAATCACAGCCATGGCGCAGAGAACCAACAACAAAAATGGGTTCCTCACCGAAGTCGTCCGTCCTGGGCGGCTGCCCCTCCAGGGATCACCTTGGTGATGAAGATGCTCGGATCTTCACCGATGTGAGGGTTGTCCGTTCCGCCGGCGATACTGAAACCAAGCCCCGAGTTCCCCTGGAGAAACCAAGGAAAACACAACTCCCTGAGTGATCACAATCTTTGGGCATCTGAAGTGTATTATTTACAGATAACCATGTCAACAATAAGAATTGCAGAATGCTACAGCAGCACAGGCTAGAGGATGATATATCCTACGTGGGTATCTTAAAGAATTTTTATTCCCCATAAAGTGTCCCAAAGACTGGTAACAGATGTGTTCGCACGGTCTTGCTTTAAGGTCACTGTCACACCACTGTTACAATGCCCATAAGAGTTGGTAAGAGGGGCCAAAAAAGCTCTGGGACCAGGCTAAGCTTTCCAAATAGCCAACAAGCATCTAGGACAAAGTGGCAGTATTATCACATGATAAGACACCAAACCAGTAGGAGCCCAGAGGAGGTGTTGTTCTCCTTACAATAGCAGCAGGAGCAGACGATAGGGGCTACACCAGCGGGACAGGGAGACAGCTTGCAGAGAGACAACCATTATTTATTTATTTACACTGTGTTAATAATAACATGCACTTGAGAGTGCACAGCTGAACTGGGTCACACGAAAGAAGAAAAAAAAATATGAAAATAACCAACAAAAAAAAAAAAAAAACATCACCAGGGGCTCATTGGGAGGATTAAGATGCGGCTCCATAATGCAAGAGTGAACAAAGCAACGGAACGGGAAGAATGCCAGAGACTTGGTCTGAATCCATAATGGAACCCTCCTGCTGCTTCGTCCTGGTTATGTAAGGAGCAGGATTCCATTTGGGGCTCTGCCTTGGACCGGAATGTGTCAGACTAGGGTGGGACACTCACAGACACGGGAGGAGGGTTCTATCAAGCCTGAGAGAACGGAGCGATCATTTTAGGGGAGGGCAAGGTTCAGGCTGGATCATATGGTTTTGGAGTCCGTTCCATTTCCAATCAATGCACGGAGAGGAAGTGAACTGTAACTCGCTAATGAATCTGAATAGAGACCGAATTCATCCTGCGTTCCTGAGGTGTGGGTGTGTTGAATGTGTGAAATGGGAAAACAGTACCCTTTAAGGGCCAGCGTGGTTACAGGCTAAGCAGAAACAACAGACCCAACCATATTCTCAACCACAGACTACATTTGTAGAATGTAGTGTGTTATTCCTTGAGTAAGTGTGCCATGACAAGATGCTCTGTGTTTTTGACACAAAGACCACCTGTAATCATTAGTCAGGTTCTGGTCTTGCCTCTTCCTGATTTATGTTCAGTAGTAAGGTCAGCCACAGCAATGAAAGACCTAGCAAAGCTGTAGCTGGCTAAAATCACACACGCAAAACTAACACCGACAGCAGACACTATCAGTGTGCACACCTGGTAACATTTTAACATCCGGTTAAAAAAACAGAGACTGGCTGCATCGAAGTTTTATTTTTTTATGAGAACTATTATTTTGAATGAACACACAGCTCAGACACCCATATAGGCCCTCCAAGACGGGCCACCGGAGGTGTCTTCAAAGTCCAAGTCTGTAAACGAGGCAACACTCAACACTATACAGTCATGTCTGCACGGAACTCCTGCAAATCTAGTGATCCCAGGCAAACAATAAAAATCAGGCAAAATGAGGACTGAAGAGACATTGTAAATGCTTTATTTAAGCCCGCAAATCAAACACACGGTTGAAAACGGCTTTTTTCCAGATGTCTGTATAAAAGGACAGCACGTCAACAGTTTGAGCCTGACTGCTCAAAAAGCATTATTTTTGTTAGCTGCTTCACTCACTCGCACGCACGCACGCACGCACGCATGCAAAACCTTAAGTCCTTTGCTTTCATTGAAAACTTCAGTTCACTTTGCCTTCAGTGTTTCTTGTTAAGTGTCAGACCAGAGGATGACTAGCTGTCACCATGGCTTCAACCACAAGGATCCAAATAAACCATAAGCCCTGTGCTAAAGTATTATTCCATTTGGGACCCAACCTGTGCCTTGTTTAAAACGGTTTTCAGGAAGAGTCACGTGAAGAGCCTGAAAAAGCATCAGTCCAAACAACTTCAATCATGAGCTAAGAGCATTATAATCAGGCAATTTGCAGATGCCAACCAATGCTAGTGATGCCTCCCAAATGGCACACTATTCTGTATTTTGTGCATTACTTTTGACCAGGATGAGAGCTATGGGTCAAAGTTTGCAATCTGTCCCGAAAGAAAAAGGGGCACTACGCCTTACCCTTTCGAGCGTGATCTCCTCATATTCATAATCTGCTTCGGTCCCGTTCACCTATAAAGGGGGCAAAAGAATGACATTAGCAGCTGTGTAGTGTGTTAGCAGAGTGTTTGTTTTATCCGAAACAAATGATTCTCACATTAAAAAAATACCACTAGTATTCAAAAGTTGTTGCATTGAAGGTTTTGCTATGTTCAACAACAAGATATGCTTTCTTTTTACCAATGGCATCTCTGGGTCATTTTATTTTTAATTAAAGTGAAACATTCTCAAAATAAAATAGTGAGATTCAGTTCCATTAGGAGATGCTGTTCCATTAAAGTGAGACGCACTCAAAGCTCTGAAAACACAGCATATTTATAAAGCAGGCCAGCCAAAACACATAGTGCCAGTCAAATGTTTGGACACACCTACCCATTCAAGGGGATTTCTTTATTTTTTGTATTTTCCACATTAAACAGTAATGAAGACAAGGCAAAAAACATTACTGTGTTCATGAATTGGAAAGTAATGTGTTTTCATGACCTGGAATGTGAAAGACAGTAGGCCTATCAGCAATTTGTGCTCCAAAGCTTTTCACTCTATTTGAGTGTTGAAAATCTAAACGCAATCAGGAATTTCAATTAGTGAAATGATGTAACAGGATGGCATGGCTGCTTGTTTTAAACTGCTGAAATATTCGCGTGGAGGAGGGAGTGCACAACATATGGAACAGTGCCGTTTACAGGTTTTGGACAGCAACACCATTTCTTCTGAATTTGATACAATGACTATATGCAGACTGTCAGCATTTGAGGGACTGCAGACTGTCAGCTTTAATTTGGTTCATGGTTTACATCCCTAAACCAAGTAGGAATTGCAGTCCTTTCTATAAACAATACCACCATATCAGGGGACCATAGGTAATTGGACAAATAAACAATCATTACTATAATAATATCAAATCCAATGTGCAGGAGTACGAAGCCAAAAACCTGTGTTACTGTCCTAGTTCGTATGGACTGGACTGAACGGGAAAGACAGCATGTTTGAAATAATGTGTACGCATGTTGCGTTTATAAATAACTGAACAAAGGATCCGTGTTCCTCCGAGCATTGCACTCTGCACTCCAATCTTACTGTCTGGAGTGACCTGGCAGAGTTAAGTGGCGTGTCGACATGCACTCCTTCACTAACCCTCATAGTAAACGTGTATTACACGCTACAGAAGAAGACCTATAATTCTAAAGTTACCAGCGCGCTGTCTCCTATTCACTAGTTAAAGCACTAGTTTTGTATGGAGTTCAACGGGATTAAACACATTTTGCTTAAAATTAAATTTGCTTCACACTTGATAACATTTAATTTGCAACGCATTGTTTTTATCAGAGCATGTGATTCCATACATACATTACCACGGCTGAACAATAATGTGGCCTTTATTAGACTGAATAGGGCTCTGGGATGCTAGGAGGTATATTAGCACCATGGACAGCAACATGCAACGTCATTCACAGTTGGTTACTGAGGAAAAACACCACACTAGAGTTTGCGGTTTAGTAATTTGGCCGATGCTCTCAGCAGAAGTATGTACACTCCACTAAATAAATGTTATTAGTGCTAACAAGAGGACAATACATACAATAAATAAGGCAGTGTTAAAAAGACTGCTTGGTGAGGTATCCATCGGACAGCACCACTCGATCATAGATTCTCTTGCGCCTGTTGTGGAGGTATTGCAACAGGACAAGGCCTTATGTAAAAACTGGACTGGATAATGAAATTGCTACGGGAGAAAACGTCAAAACAGAGAAATAACACTATTTTTAACTCATTCACCCAATTCCATTCTACCTAACCGCAGAGCAAACTGAATACTACTACATCTATGAATCTATCCGTGGCCACATAGGTAAACAGGACACTGCACCATTACACAAACAGATCAACTCCAACACTCTAATGTCCACCTTTTACAAACTTTGGTAACAACCCCATCCTTCTGGATTGAATTGCGCGGGTCCAGCTAGCTTGCTTCTCCCTCTTTCTTTAAATTACTCATTTGAACTATTTACCATTGGATGTGATTTGTTCTGATAAACCATGAAGTTCTGGTTGACTAAATTACTAACTTGCTGGCATAGATGACTACATAGATTTTGATAATTGGTCAAAGGTTTTATTTACAATATTTCCAAAGTGCTCATTTACTGCTCAAATTGCTATTGCAGCTATAAATTAGCAAGCAGTGTAGGAATTTAGCTACATGTTGAAAGTCACTGGCATTGCATGTCAGTGCGAAAGTAAAGGGTGAAGTTATCTAGTTGGGTACTATTTGTAGCAGTGAATTAATTATTTGTTTGTAAGTTTGCTGTAAATTCAATGAAAACTAGTAGTTATGAGGGTACACAATTTTGGGCTGTTTGCTGTGTGCATAAGACCACAAATCCATGCTACATTAGGTTATGCTAAAGGTTACCTACTCTTTAACATTGCCCCTTGGCATCACTTAAAAGAACAATACTATAACTTAAAAGAACAAAAGTTTACTTCCCTTAAATGATGATGCCTTTCCACAAAATTAAAACTTACTGTAGCATATTTTGAAAGGGCCAATGACCATGGTGAGTGGCCTGTTTAATTGGCAGTCAAAACCTAGGACCTCTGTGCTGACTTGTGAGAAACGAACAATTAAATCAACTAGTGACGTGGTCAAGGTGCACAACTGCCCTGCTGCTGTCACACAGTAATTATGTTGTTTTAAGGAGCAAACATCATGTCACACACACACACACACACACACACACACACACACACACACACACACACACACACACACACACACACACACACACACACACACACACACACACACACACACACACACACACACACACACACACACA
>JACXGI010009988.1:0-10666 GCA_016801175.1 Esox masquinongy | reverse complement strand
ATATGCATTGTATTTAATTTAATTTGTTGACTTTTTTGGTATGCAATGCAGTTACACAAAATATTGTCAAATATCAACACCTTATTTAATGAAAATCTTTTTTTGAAACGTATTAACCGTAACCTCGGAAAAGTGTAACAGAACACAGCATTTTAGGGAGCTGCATTAAGTAACATTCAAATGATAGGCAAGGACAAATTCACACTTGTAAGAAGTTTCCAACTGAGAAGAATCCCATGGTGGTGAAGATTACACAAATAGAATAGAATATTATTGATATAGCATTAAGATAGGTTGAACTTACATATGGAGGTGTGTCCAAGCTGTCTGTATTGACCACGACAGGGGGAGGGTTTGCCTAAAAAGACAGAAAGGGAAACCACCTTAGGAAGTCTCCCGATGTCCCAAAACCATCAGATAATCAATACTCACTTTCTCTCTATATATATAAAAAACACATATACAAATAAAAAGTGTAAAGTTTCATATCCACCTTACAGAAAAAGAAAGCATAATTTACTTACTTTCCTTATGATTGTAAATTCACAACAAAATGTACAGTAATAAAATATCTACAAAGATTCAGTCTATTGCTCCATATCCCCCCATACAGAAAGAGAAGGCATCAGTAACTTACTCTCCTCATGTTGCTACAGTAACAAATGAGGGAGGAAAAAGAAGAGCGACTGGCTTTTAGAAGAGATTACTAGGGCAGAGTAGCATACGTACACGGCATTTTACACTGCAGAATATGCAACGTTGAAGCATGAAGGCTAAATAAATCAAATTAAGTCCTCCCGGCTTGTGTTCAATGGTTCACCACTTCTCTACCCCCCCCTCCCCCTCTCTCCCTCCCTCTCTCTCTCTCTCTCTCTCTCTCTCTCTCCCTCCCTCTCTCTCTCTCTCTCCCCCTCCCTCTATCTGTGTCTCTCTGCCTGACTGGGACGCGTGTCAAAAAATAAAAGTATAGCACTTTTCCCTCAATCTTTCTCTCCCTCTCTAATCTCCTAGCTCCCAAACCAAATAGTTGAATAGCAGGGATGGGAGAAAAATTGCAAAACACAAAATGACCAAATACAGCAAAATAAAATGACGGGTGTTTGTGAAGAAAAAAAAATGGAGGAAAAAAAACCTGTGACGTTGGAGGAGGGATGACAGGAGTGGTCTCGGCTGGGACGGGCGACATTGGGATCACAGGGATTATGGGAGAGGAAGGCGGGGTGGCATCTGTCTGCTAAACAATAGCAGAGGTTGGGTCAGAGGTCAGACAACACAGATGAACACCATGGGACACATCCCAAATTGCACCCGATTTCCTACGCAGTGCGCTGCTTCTGCCCAGGGCTCTGTTCAAAAGTAGTGCACTACAAAGGGAGAAGGTGGCTTTTAGCATGCAGGCAAAGGAAATGTGACTAGGTGGGATCGAGGATAAAAAAAGATGGAGGTGTGTGTGTGTGTGTGTGTGTGTGTGTGTGTGTGTGTGTGTGTGTGTGTGTGTGTGTGTGAGAGAGAGAGAGAGAGAGAGAGAGAGAGTTTGTGTGTGTGCACGAGCTTGCAAATTAAATCCCAAAGGGACAATGAAGCACAGCAGGGGGGCTTGGCTTCAACAGATGCTCTTTTTGAGCTTAGTGAAAATACTGAAATATCCAAATGTAGATAGATGCAATATTAACCCTGAACCCACTTGCTTTGTGTGGAGTGCTTCGAGAGGTGAAGTCACAGGTATAGTACAGAACCTGCTGACAGACATTGTGAAAATGTGATTGTTGTTGCCAGATTTGATCATGATTCCAAATATAGCTTTAGATATCCAAGGTAGGAACAGAGCAAATGTATTAGGTTGATGTGTAGTGTTTACAGAAACGCTGTACCTCAATGTTTTGTTCTCAAAAGAAATGTGCCCCTGCACTGACCGTATCAGAGAAAGCCTAAACACAGAAGTAGATGCTGACACTGGTTTTACACTAGAAATTCCAGGGGGCTAATTCATCAATATTGCGCAGAAATGTTTACTTACAAACAGAATTAAGAAAGTAAGCACAGATAAAGTGAGATTTATCTAACGAGCCTAAAACCGTTTTACGCACTCCGGAAGGAACTGATTATTGTTAAATATCACTTGTTTTCAGACGCAGTGCTCGTGCACGAGCATGGCTATTTGCATGTCTAAACGCCCCTAATTACCAATATATGGTCAAAATCATCACTTCAAGCCTCAAGGAAACAAAATCCTGAAGCATGAAATACAGCCACTCAACCTAAAAATTTAGACTTGTTGAATGAATGAATGCCATAATAATTTTTTTTGCCTCGCTTCGTTGTTCTCTTGACTAGTAAGAAAACCTGGCTGATAAGTTTATTTAGCATTGGGAAATATGTTCTTTTTAGAGGGTGTTTTCAACAATCACCCTCAACAGCTCCCTCATGTAGTCTATAAAAATGCCATTCTTCTGGTTCTGCAGATGAAACCAGATGCATTCGACCAGCCAGCTTCATATTCCACAGCACCTTAAAGCAGATCACCTGCAAATTGAGTGGAAGAGTTTTAGACACCAATGTATAGTAAATAAACTCCTCTTGACTCCAACCTATTGAGAAATGGTTTATGTAAACGGTAAACAGTCTGTTTTGCAGGCATTTATTAGCTGGAGTGAGATGCCAGACTGACAAGGTCCTATTGAAAAGCATTTCCAATTTGTTTGGATTCTTATCATTCAAAATGTCATGAAATATCATAGCCTGTTAAGCAACATTGCATGAAAGGTCCAATGAAAAAACAAGGAAACAGATTATTTTTTGCAAAATGTAATTCACAAAAAAACCACTTGAAAATATATGGATTTACTAACTACAAAAAAGTGGAGACTGGGGAAATTGCTGCTGGTAATGCTTCTTCACCGCACCACCCCAACTGGCATCGCACTGAGGGCTTCCTAGACTGTGGTGGTGGGCCAGGTGCTAGGAAAGACAGCCTTAGACCGCTCTGTGACCCTACATTTACACTTCAATTAAGCAACTAGCTAGATAGCTCATTACATTGTAAGCTGCTCATTGTTTCAGTCATTTAATGAGCTAAATGTAGATTAAAAAAAACACTAATGACATGTTAGTTTCATAGAGCAAAAATCGAACTGTCCCTTAAGATTGTCTGTCCTTTAGTAGGAATTAAATTATTATAGAAAAAGCTTAATTTCCATATATAGATGAAGGCAGTTTCTTTGTGTTATGGCTCAATACCCTTCCTTTAAATTTCCATCAGCAAACACAACCAGAGACAATCCCAATGTAAATCAATAAACACCGCTGTGACCCAATTTACTCAAAATTACTCAAAAACCTTTACGAGTAATTCACTTTATCCGCTGAAGTGATTCACTAGGTATACATCTCAACTTATTTTAGTCAAGTGTATTCATTTATTCACTCAATCATGGGATGACATACTGTACACTCCAAAAATGCCTTTAAAAAAATAAACTGTAACTTTATTTGAGGAGATATTTGCTTGAAATAAGTGAAATCTGCCAATGGAACAAGACAAATTACTTGAGATTCAAGGCATATTTCCTAAAGCAAAGTGGTATTATTTAATAGAACTTTAGCTTCTTAAGGAAAATGTATCTTATTTTAAGGATGGTTAGATTTTTATCCTGAAAACAAGATATATATATTTATAAGACATAAGATATTTTTTGCAGTGTAGGATTTATTGGCCCCATGTTATGAAGAACAAAATGTTCATTAGAAAACCTGACGAAGTGGTAAATATACAATTATACAAGCAGAATTCATTCAAAAGACTCACTCACAAATATACAATCTGCTGTAAGCCATTAAGAAATAATAAAATACTAACATCAAACTCAAATGTTGATGCAAATCGTCCATTAACATTTAGAAACTATCTGAAAGTTCATGTTGCGGTTCCATACCAGAAGAATTTAGGTGTCAGCCCAATGACCTTGATTATGTAAGAGATTCATTTCATGACGCCTGCTGTTGTCTTAACAAGGAAAGTGCAGCAGTGTTGGAATACAGAGGCTTAATTAATTGCTGTTGTTCTGCTGCCGTTGTTGAGGCAAGACCCCACTGGAAAACAGCGCCTGAGCTCTAGAGCTAAAATTAGCCTGCATTGACAACATTGATCCGCAAGCCCTACTTTCAGGACCTGCTCTTCAGGATCCTCTAACAATGGGGCTTAATTGCTCCAAATGAATACAAACTAACACCATATTACAACATGCAGAATAACGAAACAGAGATTACATATCAATTTAATGAGACTGATAAGCCGTGAAAGAATAGCCAGAAAAGTGTTATGAAACTGCAGTTCATATACTTGTATTCAAGCCTTCTCATTACTAATTACATTGATTATTAATAAATTAGCAAATACCAACATTGACCTTGCCATGATGGTACAAGACAAGTCACAGTTGAGCTCACACAAGAAGAGCATTCAAAAAGACAGTCACTGCTCAACACGCCTAAATAACCTAATACGTCTTTGTACAGTTGCCCCAATTCCTAGGGCACTGTAAATTACACTGTCCTTACAGTAAATTCCCCATGCAGACAAAAGGTCTCTTACCTCGGCACCTCAAACACCTAAAAAGACATGAGTGACAGATCTTCGCCTATATTAACCCAAAGCAATGCTAAAAACCGAAGAAATGATCTAATCACTCGGAACGGAACGCTGAACACACCTGAGCCAACGCCTCTCAAGACATTCTTGATGTCTTACAAAAAAGATGAGGAATTACAGAAGTACAAGTGGGGGGACAAGTACAAGTCCCTTCTTCAAATACCCAGTAAGCTCAAGATATACTCTGCAAATGTAATAAGACAAAAACTGAGAAACTAAGAGTGGCTGGGCAAGGAGGCAAGACATACCTTTTCAAATGAGAATGGAACCCAAGGTACCCGGGACACTTGGGGACTGATACCCACGCTGGGCTTGAGAGTGCCAGCGGCGCCACCATTGAATTTGGCTGTGCTCTTAGTGGGGCTCTTCTTGACACTGTCCCGGAGGTTGATGAAGCGGCTCCTAGCCTTGCAGGAGGCCGGGAGTGTGCAGGAAGTAAAGGCGGCCAGGGACGTGTGCGCTGGCAGATGTTGCGGCGGCTGGTAAGGCTGATGCTGTTGCTGCTGCTGCATTTGCTGGTGCAGTTCGATGGCATGCTGCCTTTGAAGGGGGTGCAGGTGAGCAAGGGACTCCTGGAGATTTAGGTTCACCCGGGGCTGACTGGTTACTTTGCCTGGGCCCCTCTCGCCATTGCCAGTTGGGGCCTTGGAGCCAAATTCGTGCCTCGGGTAGTACGTAGTCATTCTCTGGAGCAGAGTAGAGGACGATGAAAAAAACTACGGTTTTCTGGGTGCAGAATGAGATGAAGAGTCTGGAGGATGACAGATCTTTCGTTTCTGCTAAGGATTCTTTTTTTTCCAGTTCTCTGACGCGCTGGCAAAAAACAGAAGAAGCAAAACCCAATCCTGTTTCTCAGGCTTCAGCCCCCTCAACCATCTCCTTAGCTGTCTAGTTTCAAAAGATTCCCTCTCTGTCCCCCCCACTCATTCTACCTCTCTTTAATCACTTGCTCATTCACCCGCTTCCACTTCAATATCTCTCTTCTCCTCTCACTCTCATCTCCCCTCAGTCTCATGCCAATTAATAGGCTCCAGTAAGCGTGGCACATGTCAGCACGGGGGGGTGCTCTCTCAGCATGAATAATCAATGTCGCTCCCGGATTCGGATATACAGCCATACATGTCATCGTCAGCAGACCGGGGACGTGACAAGGAGTCCCTGTGGCAAGCAGGGGGAAGGGAGGGGATCCGACAAATTAATATAACTTTCTTAAAGCCCCTGCTGCAGTTGGTCACTTTAGCTAAATGCATAGCTTATCAATGAGATGATCATCTGGTCCTTTGGTTGTTCAAGTAATACAACACCTTGTGTTTAGGAAGGACTCCATTTTTAAATTGGATGAAATAAATAGCTTTTGTTGTAATAGTTTCGCCAGTAGACAAGAGCAGTTACAGCATGATCACAAATTATTTAGACCAACAGAATCCATCTTCTTTATCTCAAAACACAGCAGTTTTGGCTAAAGCCCTATTTCCATTTGTTTTCATATACAAGTTATGTTTGTGTAGGTTGCTAATCCCTTTCGAACGATGAAGCATCCGTTGCTAATGGGATTTATACCAGGGATGAGACACAAAACCCTTGATATAACAGTCCAGGGATTGTATGCAAAACCATGCAGGACAAACTCCAGTGTGACCCTTCGACTTGAATGTTAATTTGTAATTGGTCTCACCGCGGCAAGCTGAAAGTTATAGATGGTCAGTTTTCTCAAAACATTCTATTTTCGGGCTGGCCAAAACCATGAGATGGAAAAACAGTAGCTTGAAGCTACATTTTCTGCATGAAAGTTTCTGCCCTGCCCAGGCATCTTTCTCCCACGTTGTGCTCAGAGTAGAGGGAGAGAAGACAAGGGACATAAAAATTTGATATTTTTACCCCTAGTTAAACAGACCACTGGCATAGCAGGGGCTCGAAAAACTATCACCAAGGGGCATGTGTGGTCCGGAGTGGGGAGCTCAGACGTCAACACCAGGCTAATGCACATATACTGTAACCACTCTTATTTCAGTTGTGTGATGCTAACATTTTGGAGCAACCAAATTACAGGCTGATATGAACAACTGGAAATGTAAGTGGCAACAGTGCCACCTGGGAAAAATGTAAGGCTGGATCCTTCAATGTAGTTATGAGAAACCCGTAAGAGAAAAGCACAGTTGGGTATTTTTCACAGATATTTCAAGATAATGACAGTCTTGTACTGTGGTAACTGGAAGGATACATTTAAATTTGTTCCTAGCTATAAAGATGAGGTAATCTGATTCTCTCCATTTCCTACATACAATATTCATCACCTGACTATAAAGTCTACCAGCATTGTTTTGTTGATTTACTTGTATTTTGCCAAAAGCAATTTTAATCATGCTGATGACAGCTTAGCCATACTGTTTCCAGCAAATCTGATTCCATGAAGGGGACCCACTCCTGAACCAATGACGCGTTGCCTGGCATAAACACTGTGACAGATGGCCATCTATCCATCAGTACGTATGTATCTATGTACGGTCATAAGCAGCCTTTACAGTCTGAATTATTTAATTATTGGATGGAATGATTTTGAGTAAAAAACTACGAATAACCCACATAGCGTTGACATGACAACTACAGTGCGGCTGTTCAAGGCCTGATTTCATAAGTGGATTTACATGAAGTGAGCGAGGCACAGAACTGACTGAGGTTGATAGGGAGGAGAGCTTTCAGGCACCCTCTTTAGCATTCAGAACTGTCCTCTGCTGCACAGAAACGCCAATATATCCGTCGTCTGTAACGCCATCCATATACCACTTATACGCGTCCATATATCATCTATATGTGTTAATATAAATGCCAATAAAGCAGGCTCGTGACAATGTTCAGCCCTTGTCCATTTTCAAAAGCCAATATAAGCAACTGGTTTCATAAACACGCACCCCCATTTGTCCACATATCAATACATAGCTGTTTTTACACTTTTCTACTGTAAACAGGATTCATGTTGTTAGCAGACACTCAATTTTGTGACACGTGCCCTATGTCATTGCAAACATATAAAGCTAAGAAATTGGTATCTTACTCTTTTATAACAGTAGCCTATGTGAATTCTTCACTATGGGAAGACAAATTTGCAACAATTGGCCTAGTGTGCTTCATTTCCATTTTAGAGAAATCAATTGAACAAAAAAATAACATTTAACCTCTCAGTGACACGAGCAGACAGCCATGGGTTGTCCAATCAAAAATGTGTGGTTGCATGTAATGAAAGATACAACACCAAATTATACTGAGGAACTTCTGGGGAGGATCAGGATTAGCGACCCTCGACTCTGACGTCAAAGCAGCGCATCTCCAGCACCACCTACAGTAACTGGAACGCACACACAGCGTCAGATCAAGAAGAAAATATCTCTCTCTTAGATGACCACAGCACAGCCCAGCCAAACAGTCCACTCAAAACAAAGTGCAGAATTAACATCACTGACAGGAGCTTCAAAACCTCATCGTCTTCATTTAAGGTACTGTCTAAGACACTTCACTTGCAGCAATTTCAATGACTGAACTAAACTTAATGATTTCAGAATATGAATTCATATAATTGTCTATTACTTTGTACCATAAAGTGGAGAACATACACTGATCATATTTGTGTTCGTCATACAACTATGTAAACAAATAATGAATAGCTTCAGATCATGGTTATAACAGTATTGTTATGGTTCTTATGGTTCTTATCCAGTAGATTCAACAGGAGGCATTTGATTCAGGTTTGGTTGGTTGGTGGCCCACCTATAGTACACAGCTTACCACCTGCGGCTTTAACAAGTAAATTAGAATGTCCTGTCAACCACAGAAACCGGTTAAGGATCTGACCAGTAACAAGAAAGTTGCTACCTAGAGTCAGCAAGGTTGAACCTAACTGCTTCTCTACGGTGCTCTGGAAAAGACATGCTAAATGACTAAAATGTAAACATTTCATTCAATCTCAACACTTCAATACCCTATGAATGCTAAATTAGCTCCACAGCGTTTTATAGTTTCTAATTAAGCAGACAGAGCAAATCAAAAATTAAGGGTTGATTGCCTTGCTCAGCAGCACAGCAACAGTTTCCACCAATACAGCTCCGGGATATTGTGGTAATTGGCCACATGTTCACTCAGACCCTTTACATGTATGAGTCGGTGCTCACTGTATCTGATCAGCAATATCGACAGGAGAGCAAGCTGAGCAACCTATTCTAAAAGCGCTACAGATGAGAACGCCTGGAAACCATTAGTGCAAAGCGTCATCACTTAGTATTGAAACGCCTGCTTTCCACACAAATCCAAACGGCAGTTCTTCTCACGGGCCATTCTAAGGAGCAATTTCCCTGAAAGGTGAATTTGTAAATCGCCCTTGGAGCTGTAACATGAATTGGCTCTATGTGCCAGACAGCTAACGACATGCACAACATGAACAGGCATTATTTGTCCATCATCAACATAACACAGTGATGACGCAGATGAGGACAATGAAATGTGCAGTGAGTATGTGTATGTCAGAGAGAGATGTCGGCCAGAGCGAGCAGGGTCCCCGTTTTAGAGGCAGTAAATAGGAAGGGGGGGGGGTAGTGCTGCGTGTCAGGAACCTGGAGGTTGCTAGGAAACGCTGGGAAAGGCATGTGCTACTGCAGGGGTTCCCAACATCAGCCTTCATTTGTGCGTTACTGCAGGTTTTCCTTAATTCAGTCTTTGTGCGTTACTGCAGGCTTTCCTTAATTCAGTCTTTGTGCGTTACTGCAGGCTTTCCTTAATTCAGTCTTCGCATCGCCTGGTCTCAGTCAATGTGTTATTCGAGTGTTTTCCACGAAGTGGCGAGGCACGAAAAATAACATGTATTTAAAGAAACACATGAAAACTGAATATGCCCTTTACTATTCCACCATGCAACACCAATACCTCACACTTAAGCTGGGTATTCGAACCCTCTCAGGGGAAAAGGACGACGTGACTCTGGAAGCAGATGACAGTTATGCTGCCAACCAACGCAGCGTCCTTATCACATCACCTTGGACGCTTTAGGCACAAGAAAAACAAAAGAGTGCACTTCCAAGGCACTTGGATCCTACTTGGATTCTACATGACTAAAAGGTTTCCAGTCAGACGTCCCGTTTCACTGTCTTCGACGCTGCAGCCAGGGAAGCTTCGGTGAAACGAGATTCATGTCTTTGACATGTTCACATGGGTCAACGACTTCCTGGCAGGGCGTTTCTGCACACGACTCAGGAGACTTCGTCCAGGTTCACCTTCCTTGTGTTTTTACACCTGCATGCGTGTCCAATCACACATGACGCAGCAGCCCCCCGCTGGCCCTGGTTCGCACCTATTTTCACCATCACAGCTCAGTGAACCAACGTAAGCCTCAGTGTATCTACACAGCCTCGTCAGAGGAGACATCCCGACTCGCTGCCCTAAGCGCCGACACGACACCCAAACAGACACTGGATATGCCAACTACACCCCATCAAACACACACAAGTGTCCCCACGCTGCCCCCTAGGACAACATCCACCTAAAATGCGAAACACGTCAGCGCCAAAGATCATCGAAGGGAATTAAACCGACGGCCTGAACCTTCTTCCAAACTTCCAAATAATTAAGCTAAATGCCCAGGGCATGGAAACACTAAACCTGCCATGAGAGCAGAGCGGTGTGGCAGACGCCGCGCGCACGCACACGCACACACCTGTTTTGTTTTCCTAACGCGTTGTATGAAATGACTCACGCAGCGCAGCAAAGCATTCAGAAGAGGCCAGACGGGGGGGGGTTGGGGGGGGGGACCTACCAGCAGGCGCCGGTGCAGCCTCTTGGTCCTCCGCAGGGTGCCCATGAGGCGGCGGCCCATCTTTTTGGCGTACCACACGGAGTTGAGCATGCTGTCACCGTCGCTCTGCCACCGCCGTGTGTAGGTCCTGTGACGACGCTCCTACCACTGCTGCAGGCTGAGGGGTGGTGGTTGTCGGAGGGGAGAGGACAGGAGAAGGCGCGGGGGGGGGGGGGCTTCCC
>JACXGI010009987.1:0-21721 GCA_016801175.1 Esox masquinongy | reverse complement strand
GGCGGGTGTGCGGCTGGACTAAGGAAGTAACTTTAAGTCCCTCTAAAATGTAAATATGAAAATGTAAGTATGGGATGAGCAGAGCGAAAATTTAGATAAAGACAGACAGGCAGACAGACAAGGAGCGTTGACAACAGTGTAAGACCAGAATTCTGTTACAGAGGGTTCAATAGCAGGCAATTAAGTGCTTTGTCTCCGTGGGATTATCTATGTGTTCCGAATAAGCTTTTGTTTAACATGGAAAAACAGATGGAGATAGCAGGGAAGAGGCTGTTTATCTAGCCCCACCTCACACCCAATATGAAAAAGTGAGCGGCCAGGAACGGCAGACTAAAACGTCTGTTAGAGGGCAGCTAGTTGTTATTCAATGTCATGAAAAATACAACATGAGGTTAAGCACATACCCGTTTTTCCCCATTCAAAGAGCTGACCAAGTCAAGCAGTGTCGGTCTGCAACTCTTACCCCCATCTCCCCAGTCTGTGGAGTCAAGGCCTGACCTTTAACCCTGGATAACTTTGGTGCTCGAGTTCAAATGCAGACCGTGACCCTGCCATTGAACTCCCTGAGGGCTGGTGACGGGGGAGGGGAACTCCGCCATCGTCTTCTGGTGTGATTCCTCTCTAATATCTGCTAGGAGCTGTGGGATAAAATGAATGGGTGGGGGGTTTAGGATATCATAGAACCCTTAATGTGCTTAACGTCCATTTAAACAAATGAAATGTACTCTGTTTTTGTGTGGAGAATTAGTACTTTATTCGCTCATTACTTAAAACGAAATTTGCTATGAGAATATACAGACTGTGCCGCATTCTTTACCAGACACAGAAGACCTTGCTATGATCACAGGGTACCCATGTTATGCACTGCATCCAGCACAGCATCCAAAAAGCATATTAGACAGAGCTGCAACCATCCAGAGCCATGCGCCACCAGAAACCGAATGCCCCACAAACGTTTCATTAGCATAATTAACTTACATCAGCCAGGGCCTTCTCACTTTCATATCTCCCAGCATCTCCAGAGAGTGTGTGGAAGCGTCAGGCTGCTTAGATTAACACCAGTCCATTTGTTCCTCATTAAGTCAAGGTATGGAGTCCCAATGAGATTTCTGCTAAAGTGACAGCGAGTTATTTCTCCCCAGCCAATACTGGCCCTTTCTGGGGAAGAGAGGATATTTGTTCTTATCACATTAAATTCATCTCGGGTCGGGCAAGACTACGGGCTTGTTTACATTACGCTACATTTTCCGAGACATGCTGTAGAAGCCTCGAGACGCTAATTTGTTTTGCTGAGTAAACTTGCAGATATCGAAAGCGCGAGACGCCACATTCCAAGGTAGCATGCGCCACATTTTCGATAAGGCCCTCAACAGAGTTTTTCCTGGGATGGTCAGTCACAATCCTGCGTTGTACGTCTCAAGCACATTATTCCGCAAATCAAGATAGGTCTATCTAGCATTTTATTCTCGTTCAAATGCCCTAAATGCAAATGCACAAGTTTCTGTACGTATACACAGTATTTATGATGTATATAGTCCATCACCCATATGCACAAGAACCTATTGCACATTGAATTCCTGCAGATATAAAATATTACAGTATTATTTCTATTTTGTATTTATTCCTTGTTACTGTTAATCCTATCAGTGTGTATATACCATTATGTACCCCATACCCCGACACCAATTCGATACTATCTTCACATAGAACATTTTACATTGTTATTTCTTTTACCCTTTTTTCACCCCATTTCATCATATTGAATTTGTGATTAGGTTGCCCCTTCATTGCAGCAACCCCCAGCGGCCTAGGGACAGTTGATGTTCAGATGGGTTTTCCAAAGCGCAGCCAATCTGGTTCTTATCACGCTGCTCTTTTAATGAGGATGTTATTACCGGAACCCTTATGCATCGGATGGAAGGCAGTCTTTCTACCTCGAATTTAGCTCACAGGCTCCCAACTCATGCCCACATCTCAACCCACGTCAACTGCTGTCTTGTAATTTGTAGAAGACCGGATATAGACTCCAAGAATAGCTAGCCCTCGGTTGCTTTAATCACTGGCAATACGTTTGGCAAAACGTTTTTATTTGAGGACGGAAGGGCTAAAATTAAAACAAAATGTAAAGAGTCTAAATTGAGTGAATTAGAAGCGAAGTTGGGTAGACAGTTGATTTTCAAGCTACATGTAACATGTCTGTGAAGATGTTGGTGGAACTGTGAGTTTCTTTGCTCTCTGCGTCTAACATGCTATTCTTCAGAACACTTTTAGCTGCCAACCGCTGGTCCACTTACAGAGAAGTTGAAACAATGCTGACCCCACATGGCGAATTAAAGGAACTTCAGTAGTAACAATGTTGATTGGACTGTCAGTTTGTTTTTCTAAGCAATTCTAACAAGTAATTATTTACAAACAGAAAATGATCCAACAAATGGAATTCTCAAATCGGTCTAAAGTAAAGAGTAATATTTAAAAAAAAATCCTTTGGAGAACCAGCCAAGTAGACACAACACAAAACTGTTAACAGACCATAAACATTGAAAAAAAAAATATTTACAGAGAATGTTTCCTCTCAAACGTAAACAAACGAGGTAGGACTTCATTAATGTAGGGTGTGCAAGTAGGCCTAAAGCACAAATATGAGAGGCCGATATGCCTTGTGGATGCTGTGAACCCGACTCATAGATCAGTTTCTCTTGTCCAGCAACAACCCAATCGGCCATGGTTCTGCTGTGGGATGCAGGACAGGTCTCAGAAGCGTCAGTTCACCCTGTGAGTATACAGACACACAAACATTCAGGTCTGCGCGTCAGTCAGATGGTAGTCCGCCTGCCATGGCACCAAGGTTTCCGCACATCCCGGTTGGTCCAAAACCCCAAAGGCACATGCCAAAGATCTTCACCCAGGCCCTGGATACAGCCGATGAAAAACAGAAACCTGTCAACTAAAAAAATAACAACAAATTAGAGTACAGTCATTAGTTCCATAAGCCTGCTTGATAACAATCAACAGAGCTCCTTGAAAGATGACGGTGACACAGTTTTCAATAACAAGTGCATTCCTGTATGAATGACAAAAACTGCACTGTTGAAAAGATGATTCAGTACTGGTTTAATAGCTGAAAACACAGAATGTCTGAGGCAACATCATGTCTGAAATGGATCGGCTTTTGCTGCTGAATAGCATTGAACCCTTGTGGGTCTGAATCTCAGTGGTAAAGATAAAATAGTGGTTGTTATAGGCAATGACAATGAAGAGAAGTTATCCTGGTGTTTGAAAGGTGGCACCATCTACTGCTCCCGTCCACGAAGAGACGGTGCCCTCACTCTACAGTCAACTCATTCAACAGTCAACCTGAGAACATTTGTTCTGTTATTAAAAGGATTAAGATCAAACCACACAAACAGAGCCACATTTAAAGACAGTTACAGAGAAAAAGGGGGGGGGGGGTTTGAGATCGGCAGAGAGAGATAGGGTCAAAGTTGAACGTATCAGAGTTGTATGTATTCAGGTTAGGGTATGTCTTGATTGACACATCATTCCATCATCCTGCCCAAACAGCTTTGACAGACGATGGCATCGTCTTTGTTTTTATTCAGGGAGGTGTGGGCATAGAGGGGCAAATTGGCAGGAATAGCTCAATGTAAAAGGTGTAGTTACACAGTTTATGTATTCTCTTTAAGGTTACGTAAATATAATCAGATGTCAGTTACAGTGGACATAAAAAGTCTACACACCCCTGTTAAAATGCCAGGTTCTTGTGATGTAAAAGAAAGACAAAGATAAATCATGTCAGAACATTTTCCACCTTTAATATGACCTATAACGTGAGCGCTTTTGCAAAGAAGAGTGGGCAAATATTGCCACGTCAAGATGTGCCATGCTAATAGACTCCTACCCAAAATGACTGAGTGCTGTAATAAAATGAAAAGGTGCTTCAACAAAGTATCAGTATAAGTGTGTGCACACTTATGCAACCAGGTTATCGTGAGTTTTTTATTTTTCATTTTCCCCACTCGAAGATTTCAGTTTGTTTTTCAATTGAATTGTTCACATTATAGGTCACATTAAAAGTAGAAAAAGTTCTGACATGATTTATCTTTGTCTCATTCTTTTACATCACAAAAACCTGGCATTTTAACAGGGGGGTGTAGACTTTTTATATGCACTGTATATAAGCTAAGTTAAAAAAAAAAAAACAGGTCTTTGTTGCATCCTTGTCAGGTGCCGTGTCATTTCATGTCTCATCTAGGTAAATGTGTGCCATTTGGCAAACATCGCCTGAAAATACTTCTGTGCAACAAAAAGTGCATCTCTGCAACAAGCAGTCTGTTTGAAGTTGTATTCAGCACAGCAGGCAATGTTGCCGTAGTCTTTCTGAAGCAGAGAGAGAACATGAAGGTGTTCTTACCAGTAACATATAGTAAGGCCAAGACAAAAAAGATGGTTAACAGCAACTACACATCCTACAGGGAAAACTACTATTTCAAAGCCTGATATTTTGTCCCATTTTCATTATGAATGCATCATTTATTTGTAAGCTATTATAAAAACATTTGTTTGTAAGACAACCCATAGACATCTTACAGTCGTTTTCTTCTCATTGAAAGTGCAGCTACGGGAGGTGGGATAAGTCCACCGTGCAATTTGGGCAAATAAACATCTACCAGTATTAGAAACAGGCAATTTTACTTGTCAACATAACATGCACTGCAACTGAAACCAAAGGTACAGACACGGTTAGCAAGCAGAGATTTCAGACTGCACAAGTTACTTGCTTAAAATGTAAAGCAGAACCACATCAGATTTCTTTCAACTGTAGCTGATTAGTCTATCTTCCAATTGATGTTTTTGCTATCTCTCATTATGATTAGTTCTAAAAAAAAAAACAAAAAAAAAACAACAAATTTTTAAAACTACTTTCTGAAATGGTAGGTCCATTAAGCCTATACATTAATTTATTGATTAATCACAGAAAGAAAATACATTGCCTGACATCTCCTAAACAGTCCTCGTCAACAGGACGGTTTACCGGTGGAATACAACTTCTGCAATGTCAGACTGGTGTGTGTGTGTGTGTGTGTGTGTGTGTGTGTGTGTGTGTGTGTATACATACATACAGCTCCGGAAAAAATTAAGAGACCACTGCACCTTTATCTTTCCTTTCCAAAAACGTTGAAAAGGAAAGTTTTGAGTGAGGAACGGAAGCGTTCAATTTGCAGTGGTCTCTTAATTTTAAACTTTTGTTCCTCACTCAAAACCTTCCTTTTCGACTATTTTGGAAAGGAAAGAAAAAGGTGCAGTGGTCTCTTAATTTTTTCCGGAGCTGTATAATTGACCAATCTACGATAAAATACATTATTATACGTAGCGCATTTGCATAATACAACATCTGCAATGTCGGACTGGTGAAGGTGTGTGTGTGTGTGTGTGCGTGTGTGTGTGGGTGTGCGTGTGTGTGTATACATACATATATAAACCCGATTTTGTCTAACAGACGTACAGCTGTTGAGGTTCTTTTCATGAGCAGCAGGAACAGATGTACAGCTGTTGAGGTTCTTTTCATGAGCAGCAGGAACAGGACCAGGTATTCCTAAAATGACCGGACTGCAACTCGGAGGAACAGGAATGCATTTTCACCAACAGCAGGTGTCGGCGAAAGGCAGAATCAATTACTTGACACAAGACCACACCAATCACCCAGACAATTCATCTGTAAAGGAAGACAACACCTTAAAAAACACTGCATGTTTTGACTTTCTATATTAAATAAATTAAATTAGCACATTAAAAAGGTATCAAGAAGTGACTAACCTTTTTTTGGTATTCAGCATCCAATTGAGAATCAGTGGGGGAGCTCCTTAATGGAGTTCTCCTTTTCGCTTTAATTCCTCCAAACAATTCAGCAGTAAACTTTAAAAACATTAAAAGTAGCATCTTCAAAAAGAGATTAAAAAAACAATCCATCCATTTCTTGCTCTGATGTGAGCAATTTGATCTCAAGCTTGGCTACTGCCCAAGGATTAACTGCCACGAGGAAAAGTTCAAGTCCATAAAAAGCACCAAAATAAAAGAACAAGAGAAATTGGGCTGTCCATCACTTTCAAATATCACATAGGTATTCCTGTTTTTAATTTCTGTAGTGACTTCACATGGTTCTACTTCCTAGAACACCAAATATCCATAAGAGTGAAACCGTTTTTTTGGAGAAAGCAGTGAAGTTCAGTTCACCATACCCACTAACCACTCCCCCTAATTTTTTTCTACCAAAAAGGAGTTTAACAAAAATCCCTGTATTTAAATATTCTATTGATACAAAAAGCCAATGTTGTTCCTATTCGGTAACCATGTTTAGCAATATGGATGTGTTTGACTATTGCGAATATAGCTAACAGTCCAAATTCATAAAACTTCTGAAGCGACATAATGATTTGTTTTTGTAGTGGTACTGAGAATACAAAGATAATTTGTGATCGAAGTTTAAAATTCATATTAATGTTTCAGTTCTACTGATTTATCCTCGGATCTCTTATTTGCGGTGTACTTTGCAAGGGCTGTTTTCTAGAGATCAGCCATCCCTTTTGTGTTAATCCAATTCAGTGATTTGAGCAGGAAGGCAGCGTTTTTGTTTTCACTGTGCATTGACCTATAGTGGACCTGCATCTCTAACCACACTTGTGCCTCACTTCGAAATACTGCCCACAGCACCATCTGTCACTTCCACCATCTTTTTGAATGAATCACTGTGTAATGTCTCAGGGGTTCCAGTTTTTCGCTTCAGATTCAGAGCTTTGAATTCTTCAGAGGTGCTGTTTTCTGAGATGAACATTCTCAAATTTGTCACAAGTTCTTCAAAGCTACACTTTCTGCCACCAACTGAATAGTTGAGAAGCCCTTTTTTATCTTTCATACATAGGACATACTTCCAGAACCGAATTTGGCAGATCACTGCAGAATATCTACCATCTTCATCCAATATGGCCAAGTGTTTATCCATATCCACCTCTTTCTCCCACAAACTGCCGCACTTATCCAACTCCCTGATCAAATCATGTTTCATCAAGGCATATTGTTCACCCAGGGTGTGCACCAGAGCTTTCGGTTTATCTGCGAGCCTCTTCAGCATGACTCTTCCTTCACGAAATTGGAATGATTGGTGAGATCTGACGTGCGGGGCTGATAAGTTAGGTCTGGGTACTTCACCCTCCATCTCCTCTGACTTCACTGTCATTTGTTTTGGTCTGGTTTCCTCACGTTCTGTCTCTTCAGACTTCACACTTATTTTGCTAAGTTGCAGTTTGGTTCCGTCACTCTCCATCTCTTCTGACTTTATGGTCATTCTGCTTTCAAACTGCAGGGCAGATCGTTGAGGTCTGGCTTCTTCACCACCAAAAATAGCATCCATCTCCTCTGACTGTACTGTCATTTCCTCTAAGTTCTGTTCAGTTAGTTTCTCCTCACTGGCAGCACATCCATGCTTCGCAATTGATTTTATGAGATTGCCTTTCACATTCTGGACAAGCAAGCCCTCCATTGACAACACTTTTTGATGTTGAACTGCCTGCTGAAGTGTTTTCCGCAACAAAAATGTTTTTTCTCTGTCCAAAGATAGAAGCCAGTCCCAGTTGCGACTTTTCTTGAACATGACCATGGAGTCTATGGCAATACCAATTGCTCCAGATTTAGCCCTTTGCAGATGCTCCAAAAGGCCACAATCCCTTTTCAGGCTGGCATATATCTTTGACATTGACCACAGCTTTTCTCTCAGTTCATCTGTTGGCAGAATATGCCTGCAATAGTTAGGATTACTAGACAACATCTTGCTACAAATACTGAGAAAACTAGCAAGGAGCAGTTCAACAATCTGAATTGTCAACTCATACAGGTTTGGGTCTGAACACATTGTAAGCTTTTGAAACACAAGGTCATTGATTACCTCAATGTCATCAAACAAATACACATTTCCCTTAACAAACTGTCTGCCATCCTCATGCCATTCCTTGAGTTTGGAAACCAGGGTTTGGTATCGTGCTTCCATATTTAATATGTTTCCCTTCACAGTCAGTGCTCTCGAGAGGGGATCAATGATCAGCTTAGAAATCAGACCAAGAGCTCTGCATCCAGCCTTGAACTGTCGGACCTTCAAATCAGCGACAACTTCCTTGAACAAACTGTCTGCTTTGTTATCAGTGGTAAACTCCACTAAATCATCATGGATACTGTATATCCACGCAGCATTAAGACAGAGTGTGTCAAGTCTATTAACTTTAGAGGAAGCCAAAGGACCTTTGTCAAATTCTCCTTTGCCGGTCATAAATGCTTTGAATTTCACATACCTGTCATCATTTGCACACCCTCTGGCCTGGAATGAATCACACACAGACCTCACCAAGCGCACTGATCCAGACTCCAATTCTGTAGTTCCAAAGCTAAGGGACCAACCAAGTTTGTTATCTCCAAAAATCATACATTCCCAAAGTATAAGAGCAGTTTTTGCCTGATGAACTAAGCCATCAATCAAATGCAATCCACAGAACAGCTTATTTACAAGGGATAAGATTACCTTTTCAGGATTACTATAGGTATAATATTGCTCAACCATGTGTGGCAAAAACTCTGATGTGTAATCAGTTAAGATTTGCTTGAATTTCTTCTCTGGGGCAGCTGGATCACCAATACATGAAGTAATTTTGTTAAAGATGGTTTTCGAATGAACTTCACCACTCTTGACTATATCCAGGATAATTTTCCTTAACATGTCAACATCGTTGTCTTTTGGGTCTGAGGCTTGCTCTGTGGGCTTGGAGTATGGATCAGATTCCTCCTGTGAGTGTATGTCTGCAAGCACCTTTTTTGGACTAAACTCTGCTTCTTCAATCGACCACTGTGCAACATTTGTTGTTCTTTGCTTTGTCATCAGTGCACCGTCTGGCATTTTAGAGACCGTTTGATGAGGACATAGACTTATCATTGTGGGCATTTCAGGGACTGAGTTCACTGAATTCGTTTTTTTGGCTTGTTTCTCCTCCTTTGTCCACTTGGTGGCCCTTTCCTCTTTCTTCTTCTTTAAATCTAATCGCCTTCTTACTGAGATTTCTTTAAATTTTTGATTCTCTGACAGAAGTGATGCCTTAGGCAGAGCAGCTCTTTTCCGGTAGGGCTTTTGTACCTCACTGGTGAATTGAAAAGGTTCTTTCAATAACTTTTCTTTCAGAGCCTTATGTTTTGGAAACCGCTTTATTCTGTTCCCAATATTTTCGGAGTTTAGCAATTTTTCATTTTCTAAATTGAGGTGAAAATTTTGTTTTATGACACTGACAGCAATCTCTTGGGATGATGCACATACATCTTTGGCAAAATCATAAATTTCAAGCATTACACCCACTGTCAGTGATTGCAAATTAAGTTTCTTTTTTATTCCCAGTTTTGATTTCACAAGGTCTAGACCAATTCTCCTGCAGTATGGGTAAGGGTTATTAAACGTTCTCTCCAATGTAGACACCAAATGGGATTGTTCCGAAGTTCTTACATTACCCTGCATTTCAGGACAAAGATCAGACTCATGGTTAATATAGACAACATTGAGTTCATGCATATGGCCTAGCTTCCCAGTGCGGTTTGTGTACAGCGCATCTTCGATTCCATTACAGGGTGCCTCCTCCTTGATTTGTGATGATATGGGGTGAAACTCAGGCTCATCCTTAATAGAAATATCAGTCAGCTCTTTCTTCTGGCAAGGCACTGCTATATCACTGGTACACAGTGTTTCAACAGGCTCTGATTTCGACTCAGTTTTAATATGCTGAACTGGCAGAACCAGGTCAGACTCAACCTTAATCTCAATATCAGGAGCTCCATTCTTCCGAATAACTGTTGTTTCATCTGCCCACGCTGTGACACCAGCATTGCAAAAAATGTGTTCCTTCTTGACCTGCCCAAAAGATATGGGATGAGGATCAGACTCAACTTTTACAAGTGTTGCAGTTTCAACAGGGTCCGACGCCACATACATCTTGTCAGCAATGTTTTTATTGGTGCCCTGAGAAGGCACCTGCCTGTCATGATAAAACCAAGTCAATAGAAAGTTGTTCATGGCCTCATAAGCCTTCTGAAATTTGACAGCATTTTCTTCCTCCTTAGCAATCTGATATTTACTTGTGTACCTACGCTTGTGGCATTGTTTTCTCTTTTGTTTAGCAAGTTTCTGTCTCAATGAGAGTGAGGTGTCTTTGTCTTGAGAAGCCTTAGCAAGTAAAGTTGCTTTAGAAAGGGGTTTCACTTTCTTCTTGAGATCAGGTAGTGTGAACACTTCAAGTGTAATATTTTTGTTGTATTTCTTTCTTATTTGCTTTAATTTACTATTAACAGCATTGACAAATCTCCAACGTTGCTCACTTAACAAACAAAGATCAAAGTTGTGGTCTAGAATATCAAATACAACATACTGGAAAGCAGTTGTTATCTTGCTGGCAAAGTTATGAATCTCAAGCATAAGTCCATTTGTCAAAAACTTCAAGTCACGTTTTTCTTTAGATCTCACGTTGAGGTCTAGTCCTATATTTGTGCAGTTGGGAAATGGATCCCTGGACTTTGTGTAACTCACAGGACAAGTTTTATTCATGTTGGGCTTTTTAGTTTGAGCACAGGTTTTGCTTGATGTTTTCAAATTGGGCGGGAATATGATAAACTGCTGGTACACAGAAGGTTGATTTGTTGATGTCAGTGTTGAAGACTGGCTACAACCTTGTTCTGACGTGTTGGTTTTGCTTTCAACAGGGCCATTACTTGGTGGCGTTGATAGGATGAAAAACTGCTCCCCTCCTACGTTCAAAACTTTTAGTACAGGTACAGCACTAAACGGTTTATTAAGCGGGCTGCATGCTATTTTTGAACCACTAAGGATTCCACCCTCATTTGATTTTAGAATAGCTGCAATTTCACCAAAGTTGACTGCCGTTGTTTGATGTACATTAAGCAATCCAGAGCCTATTTTTGGCAGATGAACTACATCTACCATCTCCCTGCCTTGAACAACTTTAACTGGAACTACCTCCTTGACGTAACTGTCATGTTCCAATGTAGGTGAGAAAACAGGGCAGTGTAGGTTGTTTACAGTTTGTGTCCCTTTGAAAACTGCTTCATTAGTTGATTCTGTGTTAATCTCCCATTCACTTGTTACAGTCGTTTCTGACAACAGACCTGGAGCCTGTCCTTGAGTTTCATGGGAATTCAGTGCATATGGGTGATCTAGATGAAGGCTTAAAAGCGGTAGAGATGGTTGGAAAATATTTTTCTCCAATTGTTCATCTGATACCGCCATATCACAACAAAACCAAATCGCTGACTTGTGGAGAAGAGGGTAATGTAAAGCATGTCGCCTCTACTGTACCATTTTGTGTGTGCCAAAAACAGTAAACAACGATGAATAATATGCCTCAATAAAAACTATTTAAAGCCGGGGGATGTTAATAATAATAATGAAGACAATATTTACAGAAAAGCGACCGAGCAATAAAAAGGTAAGTGAACTAGTTACAGGGGTAAATGGTACTTGTTTTACCTAACAGGTTTTACTCTTTTACAGGTGTTATTGACTTGAGAAAAAAGTTAGGCCAACAATAAGGATACTCCCCTACTCACTTTTATAACCGTGAAGCCAAACCAGGTTCGTGCTTGTTAGCTCGCTGGCTCACTCCTTAAGTATGCAGAGTTCTGCCCCTATCTGGCTAGTACAGTATAAAGATATTTAGCAGTACTGTTGCTAGCTAGATGAACTGAAGTCCTGTGTACTGGGTTCCACTTAGTTCAGGACGACTGTAAGAACTTAGAAAACCTCAGTTGATATCAAACTGTTTTTTTTCAAAAGCATTCCGTGCTTGTTTGGAATGTTAATGTCGACGCTCCGGGCTCCGCTGCAGAAACACGTAGTCCACGTCCCGCAAAAGAAAACTGGTAACTTAGAAAACGTACTCCATTGATTTTTAACAAATGTTTCCCAAACCTCTTTCGTGCTCCATGAATGGCAAGGGTCTGCCGCAGAAACGCATAAAATTCGTGTTTTCCAACACGCTACAACAGTGGACCGAGAGCGATTCGAGTTTGGTTTGAATGGTCAATCGTCTTCTTTTGCGATTAACTCACCGGAAGTATTCTTTGCACCCACTGGACACGTTCGATTGCATCATTTTTATAACAAAATTCCAGAACACTTCAACTTTGTTCTGGATTTCAGAATTACAAAACGGTCACCTCCTTTCAGTGTGCTGCATTTCAGAATCAGCTTTATTCGCGCCAAATACATTTACATAACCAAAATGGCAGTTGGTGTAATGGTTCTGGTAGATATAGGGACAGAATACTCAAAAAACACAACGTTGACATACAACTAAATTAAATGGGTGGTGAACATATAAAACGGGATAATCACAAGTGACAAGTTCGTTCTGGATCCAGTTTGACCAGGAATGAAGTAGAGCCCAAACCAAAAAGGAACATTTCAAAATTTTTATTTTTCAAGGCCTTGTTCAAGGAAAAACAGGTCAAGCAAATCCAGATATCGCCTAACAAATCACAAAACCATGACAAATGCACAGAGGTCTAAAATCGGATTGATGCCCATTTACAATACATATAGTACTGAATACGGATATATATTCAGAATGTATCGGAGATCATATTGTTTTGGCCAGGTAGACAATACCGTTTTTAAATAGGTATATACATATTTAGGTCACAGGATCGTTACTTTTGTAAGGCCAGAGCATATGGCTGTCTTCCAGAGCCTGGGGTTGGTACCATAAAAAATTTAAGATTAAAAATGTGTTACAGTTTTCACAACCAGATGACCATTAGGCTGCAGCACCTACGGATCAACCTAATATTTTACATCTTAAGCAAGGACTCCAGCACATCAAGTTCCATCGAGCTGGGAGAGTGAAAACATAGTAAGTACATACTATTGGTATGTTTTGGTAAGTTGTTGTTATAATGACTTTGTTAAAATTAGCCTACAGGAAATATCAATGGCACCAATATATTGGTGACACAGTTCATACTGTAAATTGGAATTGAAATTGTGAAAAAACAAAAATGATTGAGCTGTGTCGATGATGCAGTCTATTTCCTGTGACCTCACAACCAGCCCAGATTTCTCCACTGTGAGAAGAATTGTATTTCTGTACTGATAAATGTTCTGGTCAGTCAGGCCAGGGCATGGAAATTAAAGACAACTGGTCTAACAGGAAAATCAATGTGACCAAAAATGCAACAGTGGTGTTTTTGAACATCCTTAGGGCAGGTCCACAAGTTGGCGAGAGAATCAACTTCATATCCCTACGGTACAGCAAATCAAGGATCTGTGAATGAAATTTAAAAAGAGGCAGCAAAAAGAGGGTCAAGCTCATTTGACAGATGTGTACATACAGCCTAAATAGTTAATCCAGTGTCAGTAACTCACATTTTGGCAGTTGGCCAAATAGCATGAAAATCAAGGCATTTTCTTTAAATTGCTCTCACACAGAAAGGGCATTAGCATAAGCTTTATTTCAGAGCATTATTTTTGACAATGTAGTGGGGGAAAAAAATTGTAAAGAATGGGAAAAATCTGTTTTAACAGTCTTTTCAAAACTACTGCCAGTGTATATCAAAATGCCAGATTTGGAAAGTGATGGTCACATTTAGTACATTGTATTTCTAAAATGTTTCATAAACAACGCACCTTCTGAGGTTGAGGTTCACTTGTGTAAGATGGAAAAACAGTTCAGTCTAACATGGAAAAGGGATGATAAATCCATTCTGCTTCAGACACTCAGCAGTTAGACACAAAGGTGTATTTACCTGCAAAAACACAAGTTGTCAGACCAAGAAGTCCACACAGGTACCATTACATGATCCTGACAACAATGAAATAGAAATATTGGCCCTCATTCATGAAACCTTCTCAGAAAAAATCTCAGATTCAAACGTTGGAAGAGACATACGATCATCTCTAAGTGTGATTCACGAAACTGTTGCACCTGGTCGAAATTAGCGTAGATATCATCGCAGATTGATAAATCAGATTAAGACGTGGACGCGAGAACGCGCTGCACCTGTCCCTATTTACATATGACACACCCGTGATTTATGCGGGTGTGGCGATCAGCAGCCTATGAATTGACAGATTTCAACATAAATTATAGCCTGAAACTGATAATTAACGGATAATTAACCATTCGTCATTCTCCACGACGAAATCAGCGCAGTTACGGAACACTTTCACGTCTCAGCCCAGAGCCAAAGTCCTTTAAAAGAGCAAGCTCTGCCATCATAAGGGTAACTGCTTGACCCAGAGCTACTGGTTTATTGGTTGGTTTACTTCTAGCCCCGTCTGGTTGGTTTACACGGTCTCCAACCAGACGTGCGTTTGATCGCAAGGATACAACAAAGATAATACTGATGAATACCAGCTCTGTCGGTGAAATGATCGTACGATCATTTTAAGATAAAATTTGATTGTATGCATGTTTCATGAATGAGGGCCATTGTCACAATAACAATTACACGGTTGTATATCCTATAAAATCTTTAAAGGACCAATTTAATGAATTTATGCAATACAATATGAAAAATTCCATAAAATATGCATTAATGGGATAGTTTGACCTAGATTCATAATTGGTTGAAATTACACTTACCCTGAGTTTTTCTTGAAGGCCCATGGGGTCATTTTTCAGGTCAAACTATACCTTTAATAGTTAAATGACATTGTTTCACAATATCCTTTCACCCACAAATGATTTTGTTTATATACAAACGTGCAATCTAAAATGCAGACGTTATATTGAGACATTTTCTATCAGACAAATTCTATTGCTCAAATTGAAAATCCCCATGTCAAATACTGGTAGATAAAATTCTTCACAGTTCCCTCAACTTCTATTAATGTGAGAGAGAGAAAACTGAATAGTATAGGTAATGTGTCTTCTAAGTCGCTGTGAAATATCTTCAAAATGTCAATAAATAGCTTTTATCCCAAATTAGCTTTTAGAATTTTGAGCAGAGCTAAATTAAGCCCACCAATCACACAGCCATAGTTTTAAATCTGGAATTAGAATTGAAAAGAGTGACGTCCCTGAAACAGTTGCATGAACATCGGAGGTGTCGTTTCTTTTTGCAAATGTAAAAAAAAAACCTGACTGTGACTTAAGGTTTTGTCAGCAAGGTTTGTAACTGAATGTGGATTTCTTGCCTTGACTCCATGTGGCAGCTTGGGGCGTGTGAGCACAGGACCGGAGTGTGTGTTCATTCCAGCACATAATGATTCCAGTATAAACTTCCTTGTTGAGCAAGCAGCATAAGAACCACAACGGAATTGGATGTGCTTCACAAGACGCTGAGTTCAGTGGGAGTTGCTGTGATAAAGCAGGGAAATCACAAATTAGGTATCAAGAATTGAGGTGAAAAACAATGTAAAAGTAGAAATAAAATAAATGGGCATTAAGTGGATATGTTTTTTCTCATCATTTCCCTCTGCTTGGCTTAATAGCTATTGATAAAAGTCAATCCACTATAAATGTCCATTATTTAATGAGTTTTACAAAGCTGGATTAGGAGGAGTTGGTTTGAAAGCAAATCTCCTTTAATAATACTGTCTTATGACACATCAGAAGGAATGCTAACCTTGGTTTTACGTTCCTTTGGGGTCACACTACTCATGTCAGAGAAGCAGGTCAGCGAAAAGTCTCACTCAGCATGAAAAAACCTCCGCCACCTAGTCAACAGCAGTCGTGTGTCCAAAAAGGGAATTTGTGGTGTCTTGGTGTAAACATATATGCTTTGTAAGACAAACGCAGAGAAAAAAAAATAAATGGCCTTTCCAAAAATGTGTACACCTTCTTTAACAAAAGAATACTGTGACTATTCAATGTTTCCAAAAAGAAATTAGGCGCTTCAAAACGTTTTTCAAAGGGCTACTTAGCAGTCACTTGCAAGGTTGAAAAATCTAGCAAAATCCAAAATAAAAAAGCATTTCTTGTGACCTTTGTCTTTTTACACAAGATGTCAGCTATAAGTGAACACGAGGCCAAGGGAAATTGCTATATCAACCAACTCAAATCCTTTCTTTTTAAGGGTAAAGAAACGAGGCTCCACCCTTACATACACTTGCTGTTCTCTATTGTGCACAATCTATAAGATGCTGTCCCTTCTATACTTATACCAGAGATACACTACTCAACGGTAAATTACATTTCAGCCTACCAATTGTATAGCTGTTGCATATCACATATATTATAAACCAATTGTATAAAATGTTGCATATCACGTATATTATAAACATTTTCACCACAGTAACCACAAGTGGTTCACTGCAAATATAATACCAAAAACAAGCCTATTGACCTTTCAAAATATGATCAGTCTATTTGGCAGAATAGTTGACACTACTGCATTACATACATCTGGGGAAATTATTTTCAAGAGGTGTCATATGTCCACCCCAGATTTGTTAGAATATTTTTTTTTTCCCCAAGAACACCTGTGAGTGTTCATGCAATCCTTGTCCCTGGGCAGACAATACAGTACCTTATGTACCAAAACATGTCCAGTATGTCTAGGCCTGTTTCAGCACTGAAACAGGATTTGTGTTTTTTAAACTGATAGAATGAATCTGAGATCAGTCAGTTATTTCTGCTTCCTTTTCTTTCCGTTTATGCGGTAACAGTCTTAAGTTTAAATTTGCATTTTCTTGAATTGAGTACATGTTTGTCTGCACAGTAATCTAATGTATAGTAAACTATTGTGATCATCCACTTTTAACATCCTCCTCCTCATTTTGACAATAAGGAACATTTCAAATGATCCACTAGTTCGCACAACTGCAACCTCCTACCGGCCCACGAAGTATTATAAACACCTTGCTTATTGCTCAAACCTAGAACAAACCTGTGAAATAACAGTTGGCAAACTAATGCTGCATATCTATCCTTCACATCTAACATAGCCACATTTTTATCAATGTCTTTCACATGCTTCCATGGGCCACCATACTGTTTCAGCTTTTGGGTTAAATAGTGTTCCATGGTCACATTATCCTGGGCCCTCTTAGGGGACCAAGAAACACTAGAAAGTTGATCCAAATGTCCCCTCACTGGTGTTCCCTGTCTAGTACACTGTTTGGGCGATTGTAGAAGTCTTGTTTCTTCTACTTCTAGCCCAAGCTTTGGGTTTACTTGAACCGGCTTTCTAATATTGCTCTGGTGAGCAAATGCTTCCGATTTCGCATAGGCAATTTGCTTAGACACATATTTAAGTTTCTTCCCTTCCTCACTTTTTCTAAATTTCTTGATTGCGAGTGTACCTGAGCATGATGCTGACTTGTGATATTTCTGGGATGTTATTTTAGCCATGGCTTCAACTTTCCATGACATCTCCTTGGCTGGCCTCAACTGAACTGATGTCACCATGTCAACTGCTATGTTTTTGGTTTTTGTATTTGGGAATTTTGATCGCACAAAAACTTTCCTTCTTTTGTTCAAGATTTTGTTTAGTTTAAAAGTTTGCTTCAGTGTTTTTAAAACTGAAACAGTTTTTTCTTTGTCCAATAAGGACAGCCATTTCCAAGAACGATGCCTCTTTGATACAAACATACCTTCAAGGGCGAAAGAGGTAGCATTTGATTTAGCCTTTTGTGAATCTAATGGGATATTTAAACTCTGCTCGCTGTGATCATCTATCTTTGACACCAAATCATTCCTCTCTCTAATGTCATCTGAAGGCTCTAGTTCAATTGGCAGGATCTGACGACACACCTTTAGAAAACTGTAGGATAGCAATTCGACAATCTGAACTGTCAGTTCGAAACAGCCTTCGTCTATAGACATGGTAAGCTTGTCTAAGACAGGATCCCCTTCTACCTCAATGTCATCAAACAAGCAAACATTTCCATCCACAAGGCTTTTGCCATCTATGTGCCATTCCTTAAGCTTTCCAATCAAGATTTGGTATCTTATGTTCATCTTTAACAAATCTCCACTCAAAGTCAGGGCTTTCCAGAAAGGCTGAGTAACAAATTTGAAAAACAGGCCAAGTGCTCTGCATCCCGCTCTGAACTGTTGAACCTTCAAATCAGCTGCGACATCCTCAAGCAAACTAATGTTTTCTGTGCAGCCACTGGTAAACTGAAGCAAACCATTACAGATGCTATATAACCCAGCAGCGTTATGAAACAGACTGTCAATTCTGTTTATACTGGATGGAGAAAAAAGCTGCTCGTCAAATTCTTCTTTGCTGGTCAAAAATGTTTTGAACTCCACAAGCTTACTGTCCATTGCATTCTCCTGTGTCTGGAAAGCATTGCTCAGTGTTCTCACAGCACGCACTGTTCCAGACTCCAATTCAGTTGGCCCAATGTAACGAAGACTATGGGCTCCGACGCCTACTAACTGCTCTCCGAAAATCATGTTGTCCCACAGTAGAAGAGTTATTTTTGCTTGATGAGCTAAGCCAACAATCAAATGTAATCCACACAAAAGATGATTCACAAGGGACATCATTTTCTTCTCAGTTTGGCTAAGACCACCATATTCCTCAATTATGAGAGGTAGAATGTCAGACTTGTATTCAGCAAGGACTTGACTGAACTTCACCTTAGAACAGTCCCTATCACTGAAACACTTGACTAATCTGGAAAAAATCCAGTGTGTCTGCACTCCATCTCCTATTATTTGATTGATAACATTCCTGCAAACATCTACGTGGTAGTCCTCTTGGGAACATGAGACATCTATTTGACATCTTCTATAATGCTCTAGGTCATGAGCTTGTATTTCGGTGCAGGAATAATCTTCAATTTCTTCATCCACATTTGTACTAAAGTTACCTTCATTTTCTTCATGTTGAGTGTGTGGGTTTTGATATCTATTCTCTGTTTCAGAATTGATAGTTTGAAAGCGTACACTTTCTATAGTCTCCATTTTCTAAGCAAACGATGACATTGGTATTGCTTTTATCAATTTGTAATTTGCTACTATAACAACGTAACGTTACTCAAAAGAACGCTTTGTGTTAGATGGGGATTGTGTATCACGTGAGGCTACTGAAGTGATTTTGTTGTGGGCCTACAGCCAGGTAAATCTACAGACCATGGCAAATGGCATGGGACAAAGACGTCCCGTTATCATCACTTATAGCTATATTTATTTATAAATATGCTTACAATAACTACGTTGTGACTGGTTTAAATCAATATTTCTAGTTAGATGATTAACCACTGTACACTGTAAAAAAAACAAGTATTTTTCATGAACATAGCACGCTAACATTAGCCTAATTTCAAAACGCAATTCCGTAGGGTACCTGTGTAGGTTGCGTTAGCTAGCTATCGAGCGAACGTTCGTTTGCTAGCTCGGACTGTCTTGAATGTAAGGTTACTTCGCCGTTACTAGCTATATTACCTGGGTTGGTAGTGCTAATCCCTCGGCCTCCATTTCTTTGGAGATAAAATGAACAATAACTGAGTCAAATCAAAGGGACGAGAGTGCTCAGCCGTCGTACCATAGTATTTAGTTTGCTAGATCATATTTACAGTTTTAAAAAAAAATGCAGGAATCAAAAAGACAAAGCTAAATCAAACATAACAAGCGATGTTTGGTTGTGGTGGACTGGTCTCGGATACAACCAACATGTGGCGATTGTACTTCCTCTGCTTCGGTGGGGTTTTACGGGGGATGGCCTCTAACTTCATTATGTTCATTACCGCCATCTACTGTTATGGAGTGCCGGTTTCAGACAACTTCCTTACATGCCAGTCCGATTTTTTCGAGGAGGGTATATCTTTAGATCGCAAGTCTGGAGCATAACTTAATATGGGGGTTCCTTAATATTATGTTACTCCCATTGACGGTTTCCATTGGTGTGGTGTTTTTGACTTAGCTAGTGCATGCGTTTATAAAGGAAAAATTACAGGGTCAATGACGAAGATTTCGGTAAGTGCTTCCATATGACAACCAGCTATATGCTTACGGATAGTTAACGTGTTCACTAAGATCGCTTATCTACTAAATTCTTTGAATCTGAGATTCGAATAGCTTGCCAGTGACAGAACACAGAAAACACGACAACCCTTATAGCTACATGTAAAGATAGCTAGCTATGCGACGAGGTAGGCTACTTGTTAGCCAGCTCTAGTCAATTAGGGTACGTAATTAACTAGCTAAAGATGCATGATGCACCTTTCACTATGTGCAAGCAGGCAAGATCCATTTATTTTTTTAGCTTCATATACACTATATTGTCATTATTTAGAAATGTAAACAAAATAATTATTTGTCATGGCCATCTTCTATGCAGTGGTGTAAAAGTATAACTATTTGGCTGTGTTCACCAGTTTTGGGAAGTTGCTAAGGATGAGCTAAATTACCTAAACAGAGTTCATAACTAACCAATGACCTTAATTGATCATTTACACTCTTCCTTTTTATTTTATTGATCACTGGTTAGTTTTGAACTCCCTTTACTTGGTTACTGAGATCTTGATTAGATACGTCCCTAAAGTGGTGAACACAGCTGAACCCAGCTGAGTACTTTTAATTTGTATTTTGTACACCTCTACTTCTATATGATTGTTGTGATCTTTCAGTTGCCAAGATGCATTGTTGACCTAGGGATGCTGTTGCCTGGGTAAAATGCCAACACGGGCCTCTTCTGAGACCGGGTACAAGTCCTTACCCCTGAATGATGTGGAAATACAGGGTGCTGTGCAGATGCTCAGAGAGGACTCAACTCTAGAGGAAGAACAAGAAGCTCTCTCCCCATTCATGTTTTTGTTTAATAATTTTGAAGACACTGAAACATTAATGGATGAAATAGACAAAAGAGGACTTAGTGATAATTTTTAGCTTCTCTGTTAATTATTTTTGTTGATGAGGATACCTATTAGCTGTCTTTAAACCATCAGCTAATGCTGGTTTCCACACAACAAAAATTAGAAGATCCAGAAAACACAATATACAGCTCCGGAAAAAATTAAGAGACCACTGCACCTTTTTCTTTCCTTTCCAAAAAAGTCGAAAAGGTTTTGAATGAGGAACAGAAGGGTTAAAATTAAGAGACCACTGCAAATTGAACGCTTCTGTTCTTCCCTCAACTTTCCTTTTCAACTTTTTTGGAAAGGAAAGAAAAAGGTGCAGTGGTCTCTTAATTTTTTCCAGAGCTGTAGTTTGATGAGACAAAGGGAAAAGAAACATCAGTTGTTTAGCAAGAGTAAACTGGACAGTGTTTTGGAAGTGTTCACCTGGCCATACAACATGATAGGATGAAACCAAAGCCTACAGAATCTGGGCAAAGCTGAATACACAGTACATAAAGAAACAGTTTAGTTTTGTCAGTGTTGGAATGTACAGGTGCTGGTCATATAATTAGAATATCATCAAAAAGTTGATTTATTTCAGTAATTCCATTCAAAAAGTGAAACTTGGATATTGTATTCATTAATTACACACAGACTGATATATTTCAAATGTTTATTTCATTTAATTGTGATGCTTAAAACTGACAACTAATGAAAATCCCAAATTCAGTATCTCCGAAAATTAGAATATTACTTAAGACCAATACAAAAAAAGGATTTTTAGAAATGTTGGCCAACTGAAAAGTATGAACATGAAAAGTATGAGCATGTACAGCACTCAATACTTAGTTGGGGCTCCTTTTGCCTGAATTACTGCAGCAATGCGGCGTGGCA